>OY747132.1:70793375-70980294 GCA_963556465.1 Berberis vulgaris
ATGAGGAAATACTGGAAATACTCCACCAAGAAGGATAAGGAATCCACCCTAGCCCACCTCCCCCAAAAGCATTTGATTCCCATATTCATCGGACTTCCACTCCCACTATTGATCACAAGATCTAGTGGTGGATGAGAAATGTTCATTTAATTTAGCTTAAATGTAGGTGTCCCTCATGAATTCCCATGGAATAGGATTCCATGCAACCAAACACACCCTTAGGTGTGTGTTTTGTTAACGATCGAAGATTGTCAACAACATTGATTTTCTCAATCTCTCATCATCATCTTCCTGAGATTGTAGGTTGCAAAACACAAGAGTAGACTAACCAATAGGGCATGAAGAGATGGCAGATGACATGTAACTCACAGCTTTTATGCCATCTGCTCCTTCAAAATGAAGCAAAGGAAAGCATTGACAACTTTGGCAAAGACACCATAATCTATTGCTAAGTTTCACTTGCCCACTCTATGAATACTCTCTTCTCTATACACAATGATTTAATCTATTGATAAAATGTGATCCATTGACACCCCTATCCCAACCAATTTAAGAAAAACCAACATGCCCTATTGACCAACATCATAAAATTCACATTGGTTGGGTTAAATATAAAACATAAGGCGGCCCCTGACATATGAAGTGGCATATTGTTTACACAATGGAGAAGAGAATTTAATTAATATACTCCTAGTGGGCCCATAATAACTTTAATTCTTTTAACAGTGTATCAAGAAAAATGGACCCAGCTACTTTTCAAACTTGACTATTTAACTACATTTAGAATTGGAAAATCATTTTCTTTGGCAAACATAAATGGAGGAAAAAAGTGTTTGCATATTCATAGCAAACTAGTTCTTTGTTTTTTTGCAAAAAGTTTTCCAATTTGTTGTTTACTTGTTTGCTCATTTGCACTTTTGTTTGGCATAAAATTTATCAAAACAAAAAATGTAAGTACCCCATTTCAG
This sequence comes from Berberis vulgaris, assembly GCA_963556465.1. Taxonomy (NCBI): domain Eukaryota; kingdom Viridiplantae; phylum Streptophyta; class Magnoliopsida; order Ranunculales; family Berberidaceae; genus Berberis; species Berberis vulgaris. The sequence goes on from OY747132.1 coordinate 70,794,344, forward strand.
TTATATTTGTATGATTTTAGTGTAATTTCTGTATTATTATCATCATCATTATTTTTTGTAGTTGAGTGTTTGCACTACTATTTTGAATAAAGTTATTATTTACTTGGATAAATTTTATTCCTTCCTCTTCCTTAATTTCCACCTGTTGTTCTTCCCATTTCACCTTCATCAAGATCTGTGTATACTCTTTTTCTTGCAAAAATGACATTTCTTTAAAGAAACACTGAGGGTGGATGATGCATGAAGTACCTAAACGGAAATGTGAGATCACATTATCAGTCAAACAGCAAGGCCATCATGTTTGATTGTTAACTCAATCAGATCAAACACTAAGGACGTCTACACGAGGATAATAGAAATTCAGCTTTAGTTTTGACATTGTTCACATTCCTATCATCAGATGCAAATAGAATTGGTTTAAGATATTTGGATATCTTCTCTATACTAAAGCTACTACAAACTAACCAAATTCTGCAATCACTACAAATATACAGTGACTACCATGTGAAAATATACCTGTTTTGCCTTCTCAATCAGCCCACAGCTCACATATGCATTTATGAGCGACATATAAATATGCTTTGTGGCATCAACTCCAGCATGCTGAAATTCTTCAAGATACTGTAAAGGGTTGAAGTGTCAATATTTCATAGCGTGATATATGCATCAGTCTGCTGCCTTCCAAGATTCTTATCAACATGACGATAACAACTGAATCATTAGTGGAAGAATTCCTTGATATAATTGTTTTTAAATATCTATACCATCATGTGCAAAATCTATGTAACGGCACCAACAGTAATACAAGGTGCCGAATGTGTCGACTAACAAAACCTAATATGGGAACACACCTCAACATTACCAAACAATTATAAACTTTATTTCCTTAGTCATATTTTTTACTTGTAGATGATTATTGCTACATATTTGTTATTAAATTGCTATGGAAATACAAATAACATATTAAATGAATTGAAACCGTTGAATGATATGTGAAATAGTTTATCATCTATACCATGGACTATCCAACACGCGTCCAGGTCACCAATAAGTATCCATGTATCCTTGTTAAATAGTGAATAACAGGAATTCAACAACTGCTAGACAATTTTGATACTAAACAGATACTTGGACACAACAATCAAACTTAGGTTGTGTTTAGCAGTGTTTCCAACAACAACTAACATAGCTTCAGAAATAGTAGAGGTGATGTAAATAAAATAACTGGGTCAGCTTGGTACCATGCAAAATAGCAGGCCTAGGGTGTGGAAGTTGATTGCCCTGAGCCACTAGAGTCTTAAATGGGGCATGGAATGAACCATCAACATACTTCATAACATTGTGACCATTGAGGAAAGGTTGCATTTAACATAACAAGTCAAGTAATTACCATCATCCAATCTTGTAAATTGACCAACATTGGGAGTCACGAAAGAGAACATGAAGTCCAATCACAAAGGAGACCTCAGTGGCAATGATGGATTCAGTAGAAGAGGTAGTCATGTTAGCACTAATGGTTTTTCTTTAAAATACAGTTACTAGTGAAAAAAGAGAGAAGAGAAGTACGTCAACAAAGACTGAACACCTCTTTTAGTTGAGTATTTAGGTGGCGAGACAGATGGGAAATTTGGAAAGTTTTAATTGACAAAGAAAGAACTGAGATGCAGGGATTTAGAGGTTATGTCTCAACGAATATGTAGGATCTAGGGTTTGACCTTTTGAAATAGTGAGATGTGATTTGGTTGATGGAGATTAAGAGGGATTTTCTACTAAAAAAATTTATCAGTAAAACCAGGCAAAATCAATAAAAACAGAAGCAGAAGCAGAAGGTTAAAAAAAATACACTGAGGTGGTCAGCTAGCTGAAAGGAAAAGAAGCCACGACTTCAATTGCAAATAGAAAATGTTATCCCAATTAAAAATACACACATGGAAGGGTTGGTTTGTGATAACCTCCAAGTAACCCCCCCCCCCCCCCCCCCCCCCCCCCACCACAGTTCTTGATAGGTGTAGGATAGTCTCTAGTTACCCATTGAAGATTCTCTAATTTCTCTTTTTTCCAAATAGTCCAGATAATAGCAAAAAGGACCATGTCCCAAAACCAAACTTCCTTAACAGAGACCATTTCTCTCCCAAGCCTTTTCCACTGAAATAAGTTGGAAGCTATAGGAGGTTGACATCCAGCCTCCCTACAAACTGAGGACCATAGATTGTTGAAAAAGGGCCAAGAAAAGAAGATGTGTTCAATTGATTCAGATTCTTGATGGTAGGTTGCACCTGTTTGAAATCAGGAGGCCTCTTCTAGCAAGGTTGTCAACTGTTGGAACTTTCCCTTGCCCTATGCCCATAAAAAGAAGTTCACTCTTGGACGGGTCTCCTTCCTACATAAGATTTTCTGACCAAAAGGGGATGGGAAATTAACTTCCTGATTAGAAGCAATGGCTTGGAATTGGAGTTTAAGGTGGGAATCCAGGACAGAGAAATTTCATGATTTATCATTTCAACACCAGCTATCATTTGTATCATAGAGAACAATATGGTTGAGCAGCTCCAGAAGTAAAAGGAGGGAAGGGAGTTCTTCATCTTTAACTCATCTCCTAAGCTTAAAATCCCATCTTGGAGAGTTGAGAGTGGGACCTTGAAAAAGCTGAGAGACCGTTGCTGACTTGGCATGAGAAATTTGTAAAATGGGTGAGAAAAGTTCACTGAAAGGTTTTGTGGAACACGAGCTATGCTCCCAGAACAAAACTTTGTTGCCATTGCCCACCCTGAAAGATATATGATCTAGGAACTGATTCTTCAGCTGCATAATGCCTTTCCACCATGAGGCATGAACAACCATGATAAGAGTGAATTTGTCTTGTAAACCAACCTCCTGCTTCTAGGCTATATTTTTGTTGAATGATAGCTCTCCAGAGTGCATGTTGCTCTATTCCAAATCTCCAAATCCACTTGGAAAGCAAAGCTTGGTTGAAAAGATTTTAAGTCTTTTCTGATCCCCACACCTTCCTGCTCTTGGGCCTGCAGACCTCACTCCATTTAACCCAGTGGTAGGTCCTTGAATTTTGATTATCTCCCCATAGAAAGTCTCTGCAAATCTTCTAAATGGTTGTTGAATAGAAATTGGTTTGACAGTGCAAGATATGAGATATACAGGGATGCTGGCTAGGGTGATTTGGATTTCCACACTGCCAGTCTGTTCTTGATTCTGTTCAATCCCACATTGTTCTACTCCTGAATTTTGCACCTGTAGGAAGCCCAGATAAGTAGTGGGGAGGGCTCCTAGTTGACAATGGAGGGTGTTTACCATGCTGCCAAGATGTTGAACATCACCACAAGGTATAGGACATATTTGTTGAAGTTGACACTGAGGCCAGATACCACCTCAAACCAGAGAACTGACTAGATATTTTAATGTTGGCTCCTAGGAAGAGAATTGTGTCCACAACATATTGAAGAATTAGGATTGAGGTTCCTCAATTAATCACCTGAAAACCTATAATCAGCCCATAGTGTTCAGATTTTAGCACATTTAAGTCAAACCTTCAACTATCATTGAAAAAAAGAAGAGGAGATAATGGATCTCCCTGCCAGATGCCTCTAGAGGCTTTGAAGAAACCTTCTGCTCCACTAATTTTCATTGAGAATTGAGCGGACCTGAGAATTTGTTCTTATCCACCCTCTCCACCTGGGGCCAAAGCCCATTTTGAGCAAGATGTAGTCAAGAAAAGACCAAAGCTTTTGAGAAATCTACTTTGCATTTCAGACCAGGTCTCTGGGCTATAATTCTAGAATCTATAGTTCATTAGCTATGAGTGGGCCATCAATGAGTTGCATGCCTCCCACTGCTGCAGATTGGAAAGGGGAAACCAAAGAGTGCATGTAAGTTTTCAATCTCATAGCTAGAACCTCATGTTCAAGTAAGTTTTCAATCTCATAGCTAGCACCTTAGATGTTAACTTGCACTCCGAGGAGATTAGGCTAGGCCTAAGTTGAGAAATTTGCAAGGCTCCTTTAATTTTGGGGATGAGAGAGATGAGTGTCAAGTTGAGCCTCCAATCAAGGAATTGATTGTTGTTGAACTCCTCAATCACTTTCATGAAATCTTCCCCAACTGTTTGCCAGCATTTACTGAAGAAGTCCGTTGGAAAGCCATCAATACCAGCTGCTACCTCTTCCTCCAAATCCTTCAAGGCATTAGTCACTTCTTGCATTGTGATTCCAGCATCTAGCATGTCTGAACTGTTCAAGTCAAGAGTATTCAATACTATCCCTGAGAGTTTAGGTCTCCAACTTTCTTTCTCTTGAAACATGTTCTTTAAGTGTTGAACTATGTGCTCAGCTATTATTGAGTCTTGAGTCTACCACACTGTCAATTTTCAGGGTAGTGATGGAGTTGATTACTCTCCTGTGATTAGCCAAAATATGAAAGAGCTTAGAACATAAATCTCTATGTTTCCCCCAACTTTGTTTTTGATGTCATCCTATCATTTTGTCAAATCTTGTTTCAGTTAAATCTCTATCCTTTTCTATCTTATAAAGAGAATTAAGCTTTTCTAGCTAACTTTCAATTAAGTATCTAGCTTACCAAAATGGTTTTTGTTCCCTGATGCAATTTTTCGGAGCCTTTAGCTTGCTCTAGAGGATAAAACTAGGGTGCGTGAATGAGTTGCCAATTCTCTTCCACAACCTTAAAAAGGACTTGTCTTCGAACCACATAAGCACCAATCTGAAGTGGCTTGCCCTTTTGTTAATGATAGGGGCTTCCAACAACGCTCCATGGTGGTCAGAACCTACTGATTCAAGGAGGGTTTCTTGAAAGTTTCCAAAATGTCCCAAACACACTGAACAGGCCAAGAGACTAGAAAAGAATTTATCTAATCTGCATAAGGTGGGTGAATTTCGGTTGGTAGACCAGGTGAATCTTCCTCCTTTTAACTCAAAACATGCCAAAGCAAAGTTGCTGACGAAAGAGTTGAAATTTCTGACGTGAGCATTTCTTCTAGACCCCTTATTCTTGTCTTGGACTTCTTTGATCACATTCAAGTCTCTATCTAAACATCATGGGCTACCCAGGTCCCAGTGACCTTAAAGACTTTGCAGTTCTTCCCAAAATTGAGCTCTGTGAGTACTGAAGCAGGATCATAGATATTTGAAAGAATCCAGCTAACGCTATCAGACGAGTATCTAGGAGAACCGACAATATCATGTAAGTTTGAATATTTTGAATGTTCTATTCATCTCTCTAGGAGGTATTTAAGTGAGTACGAACATGTACATGTGCATAGCATGTGATATGAAAACATAACTTGTTGGAGAAGGATCATGCGTGGTTATAGACCGACGAGTATGAAACAATTTTTCAATACCAACAGAAAAAGTAGTAATGAGCGATCCAGTCTTAGCCTTACCCAGTGTGATATCCCAGACTCCCATAGAGATGGAGGGAGGGATGTGCATGTCCCACGCGCTTAGGCAGTCGTCCAAGATGATGATGGGTTGTTTAGTTGATGTGTGTAGAAGTAGGCAAATCGGTTATAAGGGCTTATTTATCTCCTCAATTGTACCAAGACAATTAACAACACCCAAAAGGCCTAAGATGGGGCCAAATGGATTTGGGTGACTAAGTTGGGAACAGTATCAATACACTAAGAGGCCTTTGATGTGGGCCCTACCCCAGGCAGGTCGTTACAAGAAACATGCATACAAGTAAACTTAGATCTAGGAAATGTTTCAAGAGAACAACAAAACAAAAACAAGAACGCATGTTTCGAAGAAAAACATTTCTGGCCTTAACAGTTCATCATTTCCATGCATGATATGCTCCGAATCAATTACAATGCCAATTTATATCGAAGTTGTTGTACTCAGTTCAACAATATAGATGTTCTAAATTCTAAAATTGTTAACACAGTTATCTGGATATAAAATTTACTGCACCAAATTGGAGTATATTAATCGCATACCTTACTAATATCTTTTTCACTCTCACAGTTGCCAATAAAATAACTGTAAGTCAGAGAATCTGGTTTTACATCTGCATGCTTCATTTGGTTGATAACCATCGATGCACCATAAACATTTTTCTGGAAATTTTTCATCAGCATCCAATTCATTAGAAAAGAATCCACAACATGCTCAAAACAAAGTACATGCAAACAAAAGACGCCACATGAGTGATAGAAATTCTTAGTAGACAGTTATGTCCAAAAAAAAAACCTTATACTTAATGCAGGGACGAACCCACGTGAGGATCGTCCCTGGCTATAGCCATGGGTACATCCTTTTTAAGCTCTCCCTTCATATAAAAAACCCTTGAATCTAGGACTCCATAATCTCACACTTGAAATTGAAAGTAAACAAAAGAAGAGACTCAAAAAAACAATTTCTTGGGTTTGGAATTTGGTCCAACAAAATTCTCTCAAAACCATATAAATTTATTTTTTTTAATTTCCTTAAAATCTTTAATCCTTACCTCCATTGTATTTCATAATAGTAACAAATGTTGGAGATTTATTACCATTCAATTTTCAATAATTCATTTGGTTTCAAAGTTTTACTTATTTATTTAATGTATTTTTTAAAATATTTTATTTCCAATCAAAATAAATCCTACGAAACAACGACAGATACAAGGACACCTAAACACATGTTTGTAATATGCACGTGTGTACCCCACAAAAGTTATGTTGACTAACGCCCATACTTTTTGCTAGGAACCACTTCGCATCCCACATTCCTGTCCCAAAACTGAATTCCCCTCACAACGTCACAACAAGGAGTTTCAACCGCAGTGCGGCAATTTTTTAGGGGGGGGCTAATAACCAATTTTTTAATTATTTGTTAATACTTATTTTATTATTATATATTAGTTTAACTAACAAGTAATTAGTGTTTTGGTTAATAACTAATTTAAATATAAATACAACCCAAAATACAAAATCTGATTTCGCTGCACTAAATTGCAATACGATCTTGTAGGAAGACTAAATGTCTTTGTATTTTGTTATGAATTAATTGGTTATGTAACTGTCATGTTTGTCTGGTTTGAATTATGCTTTATTAATTATTAGTATTCAAATTATATTAAATTTTTAAAAAAATTCCGCCTCAACTTTGTTGCAACTCTGTCGCAACTCTTGCAACGGAGGTCAGAGCTCATTTTTTTCTTTCTTTTTCTCCTTTTGTTAATGTTGAGAAGAAAAAATATGTTTTAGAAATTATGGTTCAAAACCATAATTTTTCAATAAAAACATATCTTGATTGCTTTTTCCAAGAGTTTTCATTAAAACAACCTCCATGTTGAGTCCCATATAACAAAGAATAACGACTAATACATTCCAATAGAATATCCGAACAATGACATAGATTTTAGCCATAAGAAACAAGGTAGTAGGTATGGAATTGAATATAGGGGATTGTAATTAAGGTGTCATTTTAGAAAATTATTTCAGATCTACCTCATATCAACAAATTCTTACAAAAAAATACTAATGAAAATTACCTTCCTACCCTTTTATTGTTTTAAAACCAAATTGAAAACTGAGAACATAAACCTTTTGTACATCTCCTCTCCACCTCAACCGCCGCCTCCACCATCTCTTCTGATGCTTTCCATCATATCGCCAGTAGGTGGTGCTCTTCGTCAACCATCATCTTCTCAAATAATCAGGTCTCTGATAAGTGGTGTTTTTCATCTTCTACAGTAGGTGATGCTCTTCATCTTCTCCGAGGATCAGGAGTCCTAGATCGGACATTTGATCTAATTTATCGTCTTTTCTGGTGGTGGTGCTCTTCAGCTTCTCAGGTGATGCTGATTTGGGGTAGAGGGTGGGCTGATTTTGGTCTATTGGTGGTGGTGGCCTGCGGTGTTCCGCTGGCGTGGACCTATTTCGTTAGGAAACAATTGACTGGGTTCGTCGTGGTGGGTGATGGTGGCTGAATGGAGGAGGTGGAAGTGGTGTGGTGGTGATTGGTGGTATCCTTAGAAAGGAAGAAGTAGGGACAAAAGTGAAATTTTAAAACATGAGGTGATTGAAAGTCAAAATCAACTGGACTTTATTTTTAAAAAATGTTAAAATAAAATTTTAAGTGAATAAGTATTAAGTCTGGTTAATGAGAAACATAAGTTGACGCTAGATTCTTTTCAAAAGCTTCTATAGATTAGGCCTTTAGCTGAATTCCCAATTGAATATATTGTAATGCCGAACTTATTTGATTATAAACAATAAGAAATCTTGGAAAAAAGGTGCATATGGAGGAATTGTGGAAAACTACTTGCCTCTCTATAATAACCGAGCAATATTGCATTGTACATGTTTGTTGTAGGTTTTATACCCATGCTTTTCAGATAGGTGAGAATAGTGTAAGCGCCTTCAAACTGTAAAGGAAAAGATTAGGAAATAACATGTAAAACAGGAAAATAATAATACATCAAACGTAAAAATAACAATAGCATGGCTCCAATAAATAAATAAACAATTTCTGAAAACTGAAAATAAAAAATTTATCAAGCTCCTAAAAATTACATTACATCGCCATACTAACAGAAAGTAAATTGCAACTTACATCCTTCATCTTCACACACAAATTTATCAAGCTTCTAAACGTGTCGCCGTGTACCTTCAAGTTGTGACGACAGATCACTGAATAGATTGGACGAACCTTATGATAAGATATAAAACAAAAATCAGAACATTATTTTGTCACAAAGTTTCAGGAAAGAGAACAAACCTTAGACAAGGTCAGTGTTAGGCATGCATATCGAGATAAACTACAAAATACCGTCATCATGCTAATAAGTTTTTGATTTAGCACATTGAAAAAATTACCAAGTTGTTTAATAACTATCAATTATGTATGAATCAATGAAAATCCTAGTTCAATTTAAACCTAAATGCTGCTGACAAGTAATCAGAAATCGGATATAAAGCATTAAGAATGGTGGCAAATTTTGGATAAAACGAGACTGTCCAAAATCCATGACAGGTGTGACGAGTGGCATTGGAGCAATCCAAGACAAGATGCATAAGCCTCAAGTTTTTTGGGCTTAAGCCTTCTGATGGCGATGGCAGGGAGACAATTCTAAATCAGGTAAGCTGCTCCCCTTCTTTCCCTTTGCCCTCACTTCTTAGCACTTCTCTCCAAAAACCCTTTCATTCATATATGACTTGTCTAACACTTATAAGCATACTATTGACTTTTATTCATCTACTCATTTACGTCGCTTGTACGTGCACATTACTTGTACAAGGACACTACATCCCTGAATCATCCTATATCGGTATCTTATAAAATTATGGTCATTCCTTCTTCAGTGGCAACCAAAATTGAGAGATGCATGAGGAACTTCTTGTGTGGACCTCTCCCACCTCCAAGAAGTACCATCTCCTAAATAGGAGAAAGGTTTGTCAACCCAAAAGTAATGTGGTATGGGAACAGTCAATGAATTTAACAAAGCCTTGCTCCTCAAATTGGTTTGGAGATTTGGGAGTGAGAATAACTCTCTCTAGAGGAAGATTATAGTTGATGAGTATGGTGCAAGCTCTCTAGATTGGCTTAGTAAAGACTATGTCTCTAGTAAGGCTGGTCTAACAAAGAGTTACATTAATGACACCATTTCTTTCAAATTCGCAATGGAGAGAGGAACAACTTTGGGGACCACAAAAGGATTGGGAAATCTACTATGAAGCTATCTTTTCCGGTCCATTTACATTGTGTCCAATAACCCGGGTTATATGTATGCGGATACGAACACGATACATGTACGGATATACAACAAACTTTCAAAAACTGGGATATGAAATGAGTAGGATATGGCATTAAAAGAATGTATTTAAATATATGTTTTTATAATTAAAAACATAATAATATAACCAATGAATCATGGGTCATAATTCATAAGCAAGGAAGCACAGACTCATCATAAAACTCGTCATACCCGTGTCTGACACGTATCCGACACCTACACTCGCTCGACAAGCCTCCGACACATGTCGGACACATGGTCAACATGTCGGCAAAACATGGTCACTGTAGTCAACGGGCTGGACACACTTCCAACACACCCAAAACTCGGTTAGAACACAATCAAGACTCAACAACCAACTTTATTTTATTTTTTACTTTTAGGTGAGTGCATATAACCACCTAATTTGAAGGTTGTTAATTAATCTAAAGTGAAAAACTTTCAATTGTGATGCAAACTAAGGAGTGTGATGAAGCATAGAGGTAGTTTATGTTTCTTCTTTACTCCTTTGCTACTTCTCTCATCTACTTTGTTTTTTTTCGACATGTTATTTTCTTCTCCAATTTTTTTTTATATTTTTTTCTTTTCTATGTTTTTTCTTCTTTATTTTTTTTATTTTCAACGCAATTTGTGCTTCATTTTCATCTTCATACATCTTGTTCTTTTTACTTAAATTTTGTGTTTATTAGATTATTGTTTATGTTCATATACCTTTTAAAAAAAAGTATGACGCGTCCCGGAATCTTAATTTTTTGAAAATTGTTGATTCGGCGTGTCGTGTCCAACACAACGTGCATGCCCATGCCTATGCATCATTATTCATAAGTCGTAATGTTTTTAATGGCTAAAGTCGTGCATGCCCGTGCCTATGCATCCTAAATATGCACATCCCACAAACAGTGTTCATCTCCCATCATAGTCTTGCAAACTCTCGATGATCAACTCCTTCACCCACCATCTCCCGCGACATCTAATTCCACATTTGAAGACGACCTTATCGAAATTGAATCCTATCCATTGTCGCATCCATATCCATATTTGCGATACGGGTATGCTCAATTTTTTTTGAAGTATCGGTGTTTCTAAGCAAGTAACAAACATGGAAATATTATGGACTTTTGGCTAGTAGTTCTCAAGGATGGAACTTCAGATAAAAAGAAATTTAAATGATTGGAAGATTCCTCAAATGGCCAACCTTTTTGCTGTCAGTGAACCTGCTTATCTTGATATGACCAAGACAAGTAGCTCTGGAATAGATAAAGTATTTCATTAAGTTGTGGTGTCAATCTTTGGCCCCAAACTTCTTCCAACTCTTGATAAGATAATCAACAATTTGCAATCATTCATTTAGTTGAAGAAAGTTCCTCCTAAGGGCTACCTTCCTCTTATAAACTATGCTTCATCATTGTGACTCTTACAATGGATAACATTATCGAGAGGGCTCCTCTTAAGAAAATGCCAAAATATCACTAACTGAACCGTAAATAACAACATGATAATAAGACATTATAAACAACAAAGTTCGAATACAGTAGAAACAGAGCAATGAAATACCAAATCCAGCTCACGGGTCTCCTCAACCGCACGCAAAATAGGGTTTAATATCTCAATAGAAGGGGTCAAACCCAATTGGCACATTTGATCAACGAGATCAAGGGCTGCATGCACCTGCAATTTTATTGAACAATGATGAAAATTTAACTTAAAAAGAAAAATAAACAAATAAATAGAACAAACTTTTACACTTGAAGAAAACTTTAGCATTGATCTTGCCTTGAAAAATCAAATTATGATCGGTGACTTAAGAAAAAATGCAACAGATGCATGGACATAGAGTAATGCATTCAATTAGGGATAATGCACCATATTAATTCTATATAATTCCCCCTTCCCCAATTCAGTTGTTGCCAACTAGTATCGTAAGTTTTGATTACTTACTTTCGTGATTAGTTATATGTGAGCTTATTCGTATGGTATACAAAATTATACGATACAGGTACATGATTCCAGTATTAACTAAGTGGCCATTTGTTTTTACTTCTAATTAGAAGCAAACCTTTGACTGGTTGGCTTCTTGATCAGAAGTTTGAGCAATAATGAAATTGTTTTTTTTACCAATACTAAGACTTTGTTTTTTCTTCTTACTAGCTTCTAATTAGAAGCAAAATTAGGACTCCAATAAGCAAAAGGATATGGGTTATTAAAAACTTTTGACACCAATAAAAAGCCAGCCTTTTCAATAAAAACAATCACCACATAATTATTACTTCGAGTTTAGCTTAGTGTCACTGCAATAAGTGGATATCTCTCCGATATAACTCTTAACGTGGGTGAGCTGTTACGTTATGACACTATCACGTTATGGTATTACAATTCCGATATAACGGCGTTATGTGGTCGTTATTGAGATAACGTTTTTTTTTTCAATAACACCGTTTTAACGTTTTGTTCTAATACATTAACAAAAATCACTCATTTAATTCTCGATCGAACCAGAACCCTAGACTCGTAGGAAAGGACCAGAGCTCGCCGTCGCCAATCGCCAGAGAACTAGACATCGCCGTTTAACAAAGAATGAGATAAGACGAAAGGAAGAAGACAAAGAGTCGATCGCACTCTCTCTTGCGATCTCGCTCTCATACTAAGGGAATATGTTTTTTATTAAGGTTTTTTATTTTTGAATTTAATGTTATGAACATGATTTACTTTTTCACTATAATACATTAATATTTTGTGGGGTATTAAAATATATATTTAAAAAACTATTCCGTTATATCTCGGTATATCCCGTTATAACCTATAACGCTCTTGGACCATTATGAGTCCGTTATCCGTTTTAACTGCATAGATTGAGAGGCATGTTGTTATACATTAGAGCACCTCCGAATGAAGAACCCAAACTCTCTATTTTGGGAAAGTTGAGATTTTAAGGGAGACATAAAAAAAGGTAATGTGGACTGGTGCTATGCTAGTATATATACATTACATATCAACAACCAGTTATTTCAACCTGCACTGCAAATAAATGGAGATCATGTTAGACTACCAATCAGCCCACAGAATAAGTTTTCCATATGGTAACACACAAAACTGCACAAAAATTAAGTCAAATTCTATATTCATGTGGAATGTTTGACTTCAGTTGATTACTTGTATAGTTGTTTTCTCATAGTCTGTTGCAGTTAACCAGAATAAGCTTTCAGAAATTGTTGAACCATGATAGTGTGTAAAAATCAAGTATAGACTATAAAGGCTTCAACAAAAACATAAAAGAGGTTGTATATTGCTATGCCATAAATTTAACAAGAAGCTGCTCATTATCTACAAGTCTGAACAGATTTATAACTGTTTTTTATCGAGTGTTGTACCTTGAATAAATCACAACAGTATGTAACCAGCTTCTCGTATGAAGTGAATGAAGGTATTACACCAAGCCTTTCATGCAAGTCTCTAAATTTTGAAATTGTGTCTTCAACCTTTAGAACAACAATCAGCATCTTAGTTAACATAGAGAAGGCAATAAGCAGCATAAGGAAAATATTCGAAATATCATTGCACATGCAAAAGACATGCATTAAGCGAACTGGAAAAATGGTTCAAACGAAAAGGAGAGACTAAGGGTGTGTTTGGTTGCAAGGAGCCAAGGAATCCAATTCCAGGATTTCATGGGGAACCACTTGCTTTTAAGGCAAATTTGATCAAATGTGGTGGACCACTTGTCATGAATTCTAGATTTTGATCAAATGTAAGAATTGGGATTTTCATGTTTCATGGGAGTTCAACTCCCATCTTTAATCAAAATCTAGAATCCATGATAACTAGTCCACCACCTTTTAATCAAATCTGTCGTCACACACACGTGTTCCCCTATGGGTTCCATTAAATTAGATTCCATGCAAACAAACATACCTTCAATGATGGCATCGCATTTTAGTCCGAAAAAATAAATTGTAGCTTATTGGAGTAGCCGCTATCATTGTTCCCTAAACAACCTTTTTTTATAATAACCTCTATAGTCAATCTTTTGTTGTTATAATGAATAAATTTGAACGATCTTGCATCCTCTATTAGCTAACGAAATTGGAAACTCTTTTGTATCTTCAATTGATAATTTAAGATGCACAACTTGATCTCTTTCTTTCTTTTTTTTCCCGTGTGAGGGGGGTGTTCACACAAAACAATATTGAGATTTATCCGAATAAATCCAGAAGAAAGCTAAGTAAGAAACCATGCTATAATGTGGAATCACTCTAGATTAGGTGTGTGCCCCCCACCCCCACAAGCAATGACAAAAGAAATGTACCTTCAAAGCTGCCTCATAATCTGGCTTTAAAATCTCTTAGTTTGTCTAGAAACACAACACGCTCTTGCCAGATAGTCTTTGTAATGATGTGCAGTAATCTGTCTAACTGCCAATTCAAGATAAGGATAAAAGTTATAGATTTCCATGAGAGATGCCATAGCTGATAGCACTATAGATTCCACAATGTGTTTTGACATCCCAAACTCCCACGTCATTCGATGTGAAAGGCTTGCAGAGAATTGATTCAAGTTTGAGTATGCAAGGTCACTTGGCAAGGGGCGAGGTTATAGGGTGAAAAAGAATAAGATACAACTCCCACACCCAGATTGATATGCCTGAAATCCATTTAGGCAATTAGGCCAGAAAGATTGATTTCAAATATTCTTAAATCAATCTCACTAAAATTTTTGTTTATAAACTTGAATGGATTCAAGAATGAATAAATACGTCCAAGCTCGTGTTTCAACTATTTCACTCTTTGTTTACTTCAATTTTTTTTGTTCTTAAGTCGGTTGTGGGTGTAAAAGAGGTTTCATTATGTTACTTTGTAAACCAAATAAGCTCTGATCTCATTTTGGAAAAACTTGGTTTTTAAATAATTGAAACGGGAATTGGGCTTGGAGTCCCTTAAATTCCTAATTCATACCCACCAAGCTACCCTTTCATAATGTCATATTTTGGGCCCTTAGCAAACTAAAATGAAATGAATTTAATTCGTTTGAGTTGAAGTTTTCAGAAAAATTATAGATCAAACCATTTTGACATCATTCATCGAGATGCGTATTTAGGTCTCGCCATTAAATATCTAGATCAACGGTCTTTGTGAGTGTTTAAGGACCAATTTTTTTTACGGTCTTGGGAGCTAGGGGTGGGCACGAGACGGGATGGATCTCATCCCGATCCCATCTCGTTGCTTTATTTTTTGGATGGGATCGGAACGGGATATACCTCATCCCGACCTCGTCCCATCCCATACGGATTCGGGACGGGACAAGATGAATATACCGTTGTTAGTGCCAACAACAATAACTAATTTTGATATTGATCCCACTCCCATTACTACTACTACGACAGTTACATAGTGGTAGTGTGTCTATGATTTTGGCAATTCAACCTGATCTATTTTTATCTTTAATTAGATCTCCAAATAATATACCTATATACAAATTATTCAGTCTAGTTAGTTAGCCAGAGGTATATATCTCTTTCTTTTCTTAGATGCACAGAGCTAACTATATAATGATCAATCGCTATCTAATTGCTTTGGGCTTCATCTCTCAATGTTTAAAGAACAAATACCCATTTATTGTTTTTAAAGGCATATAGAGATGAGATGGATTGTGGATGAGGCAGTATTGGTTCAACAATTCAATCTCAATTTCATTTGTTAGTCTGCTTGGTGTTCTGTGGAGTCTTTAGGCAATATTTATGCTTCAATGTCTTGGCTCAGAATGGTTTGTAGACTTGTGTAACAAAAGCACATATAAACTTTGACATCTCTCAGTGACCTGAACTTGGTTTATATAACAAGCTAGAACTGTTTTTGAAAAGAAAAAATACTGAAAGTATTTCATGTCTCGCTTATATAAATAATAAATATTAAATAAATAAGTTCAAAACGGGACGGGATGGGTGGGATTGAAAATCTTCATCCCAATCCCATCCCACTCTAGATCGGGACGGAACGGGATCGGGATGAGTTTGATCAATCCCAAAAGAACCTGAAAAAAATCGGGACGAGACCGGGACGGGGTCGAGATCGCGGGATGAGATTGAACTATGATCTACTACAACCTAGGGCAAGAGCCAACCACCAACCTATTAATTAGAGTCAAAGCAGCAGCCAGTAATAGCATACAACCTATGAAGATGAACCCTTGCAAGCATCCCCGTTTACCTCTTCTCCATGTGCACCATCCTTGTTTTTGGTACAATGGTCACTAGGGATTTCTTATGGGGCTCCTACATTGATTAGAAGGCCATTCATTTACTTTCTTGGGAGAAAATGTGCATTCCTAAGGAGAAAGGTAGGAGAACCAAAGCTTACAATGAAGCTCTGCTTGGCAAATGGTTATGGAGATTTGAGAACAAGAACCATGCTTTATAGAGACAAATGATTGTTGGTAAGTATGGAGCCCAATTGAATGCTTGGCTACAAAAGTACCAAATAATCGTCTTATGGTTGTGGAGTGTGCAAGAGACTTCTATATCTAACCAATAAGTTTTACACACATACCTCTAGTAGTCTATAAATGTATTTATCTCAAATAGTTAATAATTTTTCTAAATAACTTTTGAAATTCAAAAGTCAATGGGGAATGAACTTATTATCTACTACAACCTAGGGCAAGAGCATAACCACCAACCTATTAATTATTTGTGGAATTCTTTTACATTTAAATAATTAAGTATAAATTATTTAGGGATAAATACATTTATAGACTACTTGAATTCCTTGGGTTTTCGGGTTTCGGGTTGAAACTTGTTTGGGTTCCCAATATCCTGGCCCAAGCTCAACCAAATTTTGATCGGCTTGGAAATTGTGAATCCATGGGCTGTCTGATTTCATATTTTTTTTATATAACTCATGGACCAAGATTTTCAAGTTGGATTCAGATTGGCGCACCCAAGTTGCTCACCTATCAACATATCCCCTAGAAGTTTCAAAATTAGATAATATCCCCCAAACATAATCCATTTGTACAGTGTATTTTGGTATTGCCCTATGCTACGCTTGCCACAAAATTACAAATAGCTTATATGTCGAGTGTCGAGTCATCTTAAAGATTCATCCTTGGGATGAATCTATTCTAGGGTGTCCACTTCCAAATGAAAACTGAGATCCTTGTCTACCACCTCCTCTAAAACCTTTTCAACACCATCATATAGCTGAAATGCCACTAGAGCTCAAACAGTAGTTGTTACACATATTTCTAGGCACTATATAAGCTCAAAGATACATTAAACAGTCGTGTATTTCTCTTCTTATTAGTACTTTCCGCCATTGCAACCGTTGTATGAGCTCTGTAATTGGGGGTGTATATCGATCCCATTTGCCAATCATGGTGCCACAACTCAAACCCCAATCTACATTTAATTGGTGGTGGTGGGCAGATGTGATGATGGAAGATCTTGATGGATGCTCAACTATTGAGCACAAGTAGACGGGAAGTAGATTTTCATGTGAAACTTGAAATTGTACTTCCAATCCTCCTCTTTTAGAACCCTAGATAAACTGAATGCATGGTTCTTAAAAAGGAGATAAATGAATTAAGATTGTTTGATCAGTCACATTGTTCTAAAAAATGAAGAGACGGAAGAAAAAATAGAGAAGGGGATGAGAAAAATCAATGAGCGCATATGTGCATATGTAATGTGGTAGCGTGGTGGACCATCACATTCTTGTCATGTAGTGCCAAGGGAAGTCTAGGCAAGAGAAAAATAACTAGCGTTGTGCAAAACAGATTCTATATATTTGTGGGCATGCCAAATTTCAAAAGTTTTTTTTTTTTTTTTTGAGAGAGAAAAAAAAAGTTCAAATTCTATTGGGATAGGAAATAAAAAAAATATAAAAAGTTGGTTTACCTTAAATTGATGTTTTCCACTGATAATAGGTCTTCCCCCTCAATAATCTCAAAGTTGGTTTAGCCCTTAAGTTCAGGTTTTCCATTGACATGCTGCTTCTTTATATTATTTCAGTCATATTGAAAAACACAACCTCATAACCTCAACCGCTTCATCATTTTAAGTCTTCAAGAAACTATACAAAAGTTGGTTTACCTTAAATTGATGTTTTCCATTGACAATAGGTCTGCCCCCTCAATAATCTCAAAGTTGGTTTATCCCTTAAGTTCAGGTTTTCCATTGACATGCTGCTTCTTTATATTATTTTAGTCATATTGAAAAACACAACCTCTTCACATCATAACCTCAACCACTTCATCATTTTAAGTCTTCAAGAAACCCTAACTCAAGGAATCCCCTAGCGAAAAACTAAAAAAATTTGACATCAGTCAAAACCTCCATGCCAGTAGAACAAATAGAATATCCAAATCTCTCACCCGTTTAATATCTCAGATTGGATTCAGTGATCTCAAAACCGTTCCATGTGATTCATATTGGACTAGAAGATTGCATTGGATACATATTCACAATAAAGAGTTTAGATAATCAAGTATCTAATGAATTACAACTTTGTTAATGAACCTTGTGTTTTGCTAACCGTGCCTCTAAAATGATTAGGACTCATATTAAGGTTAACCTCATCCCAAAGCCAATTTATCAAACACTGCATGACTCTTGCATGACATGTTGAGTTACAGATTTGAGTTGTGCGATGAGTTATAGCATGTTTATTATAATTATGCTGCAGCATATTGAGATGACACATATTTGTATCAGACAATTTGATTCACACGTGTAAACATGGAGCAGTAGGAAAAAGAAAAAAAAGTACAGGCATGTTTTATATATATACTTAAAACTCTTTTTGATTTACACATCCAATTCCATGAGGAGATGGAATAACATTGAAATAAAGATGTTGGTTGTGAAATTCATGAATAAAAGGTTCTTGAACAGGAGATGGAATATCTATTTGAAAGCTCCACACAGGATGAAATATTCTAGGTGTAATTAGTTGGTTCCATAATAGCTTCAAGACAGTGTATCATTATTAAAAGTCAAAGCAGCGGCCAGTAATAGTATACAACCTATGAAGATGAAGTGATGAACCCTTGCAAGCATCCCCGTTTACCTCTTCTCCATGTGCACTAACCTTGTTTCTGGTACAATGGATCACTAGGGATTTCTTATGGGGCTCCTACATTGATAAGAAGGCCATTCATTTACTTTCTTGGGAGAAAATGTGCATTCCTAAGGAGAGAGGTAGGAGAACCAAAGCTTATAATGAAGCTCTGATTGGCAAATGGTTATGGAAATTTGAGAAAGAGAAACATGCTTTATAGAGACAGATGATTGTTGGCAAGTATGGAACCAATTGGATGCTTGGCTACAAAAGTACCAAATAATCGTCTTATGGTTGTGGAGTGTGCAAGAGACTTCTAGACCTAACCAATCAGTTTTACACGCATACCTCTATTAGACTGGCAAAGGCGACTCCATTAGTTTTTGGGAAGATAGGTTGTGTGAACCAGAAGACTTAAAACCATTTTCCAAAACCTTTATGGTATGTGTGTAAATCAGAAAGGGACAGTTGCAGACTTTGGGGACTACTCTTCAGACTCTCGGGCTAGAAGTTCAACTTCAAAGGAGACTTCAATGATTGGAAGCTACAGATGGTCCTCCATGTACTTGTCCCATATGAGCACACCGGATGCTTAGAGAGCCAATCTAACTGGAATATACTTAGACTTAATCACTTCCTTCCATAAACACTCCCCTTCTGTACCATATCTCCACAACCACTTACAAAGCAAAGCTTCGTTCAACAAAGAAGAGATCTAATACTCAAACCACCCACCTCATTAGGCATACACACTAACTCCCAGTTCAATGCATGGAACAACATAAAAGGTTTCTAATTAACCATTCAATTTTCTTAGCAACAAGACACTAGCATTTGAAATGCCGACATGAAATAAATAGGCATGTTAGACAACGAACTCCTGATAAGCACAAGTCTTCCTCCCTTTGAAAGCAATTTGGCTTTCCAAGTCACCAATCTCTTTCAAATAATATCACCAGATCTCACAAATGTTTATTCATGTTTTTCGCACCTAAAGGTAAACCCAGATAAATAGTTGGAAGCTTTCCAACTTGACATCCCAAAACATCTGCCTCCCTTCTACTATCTGTAGCTTCCCCAACACCATAAACTACATTCTTAAAAATAAAATTATTTTGAAACCCGAGCTCACTTGGAACAATAATGAGATGTACTTAAGATTTTCTAGTTGAGTGATGTCATCATCCAAGAAGAATATAGTATCGTGATCAAATTATAAATGAGTAATTCTCCTGCCCGAAGAATTGACCTGAAAACCAACAAAATCCCGCCAAATCCCTCTCGAAAATTCTGAAAAAAAAAATTAAGAAGAAGAAAGCACCTTTAAGATGATCCTGACAAGTAGAAAAACAATAAGAAGAAAGCACCTTTAGCCACCAATCTACTCAAAGCTTCACCACAATAGTAAACAAAAACAGGGTGGATCTCCCGCCAAATCCCTCTCGAAAATTCTGAAAAAAAAAAAAGTCGGAGCCCACCTATCAACACTGAAAAATTATAAGAAGAAAGCACCTTTAAGATGATCCTGACAAGTAGAAGCAGCCAGCTTCCAACAGTTAGAATGCCACCAGAAAACACTAAACCCTTCAGAGTGAATGTAATCCCAACCAAACAAATTTGTACCCCACACAAGCTTGATGAAATCATCATAAATGCAATGTCTTTTGGTTTCTTGAATCAATGTAATGTCTAGGTTGTGCTAATTAACAAGATCTTTAAGACTAATGAGCCTGTCAAGATATCCCAAGCCCCTAGCATTCTACATCATGATCTTAAGATGCATTCAAAACAACTAGAGCCCTCTTGTTGTTAGCCTTTTCTTGTCTGCATGTGTTTCTCTTGTGTTCTCTGCAAAATGGGAAACCACTTCTGCATGATTCCCTTCTATGTCAACCCCAATCAAGGAGCCCATTTGAAGATGAAAAGCAGTAAGATCGGTATCTACTTGCATCTGGAAGTTAAGAGAACCCGAAGTTGTCCACCCAAGCTCTGTACCCTTGTCATTGTAGTTGTTCGTCGTGCAGTTAATCAGAGGTGTGGACTGAAGGCATCTGAGGAAGGAGATGACCTTTTTGAGTTTTTGTTTGGTAACCCATTTCACCATGCTTGCAAGAAAGTTCTGAGGGCATCGATGCTTCACATTTTGGAGTATCGTTGGCTTAGAGAAGAGAAAAGATAGATGAAGAGAAACAAGTGAACTGGTTGCAGTGTTGTTGATATGGCAGTAAAGGTTATGGTGGTGATGTAATTGGAGATGACATAATCTCATTTGTCAATCAACTGTTAATCAAATCTCGAGGTTTATAATGTTGGGAGGGGCATGTGACCTTGACTCATATAAACAAGGGTAGTGTGGTCACGGAAAATTTAAACAAACCATTGACTACTAGAAATTGGGGTCTGGGGAGACAAGTCTAAATCTTTATTAAACGAAGAGCATCTCTTATTTATATTGGGGAAGCAAGTCAAAATTTCCATAAGAAAATATGGTTAAAGCACTGCCCTCCTAAGCTTAATTTCTTTCTTCGAATATCATCCAAGGAAGAGCTATCACTGTGGACAATTTGAAAAGAAAGGGAATTCAGATTTCAAACAATTTTGTTCAGATGAGTCAGTTGACCATGTTCTTCTTACTTGTGGCTACTCTATAGAAGTGTGGACTACTTTCCTCGAGGAATTCTAGGTTGAATTGACCTGTGCAGGGTTCTATTCATAGCTGGTTAACTAATTGGAAGCATGTCAACAGCTCCAGAATTCGCAGGTGAACTTGGAGGAGAGGGATTCATTTTGTAACCTGGTTACTTTGGAAGGAAAGGAATAGAAGAATTTTTAAAGAGAGCTCGTTCTCATGAAGTATGTAATTTCTTTGAAGGAGAACATATGACAATGCGGGACTCTAACAAAGCAATCCAGAACATTGATTTTTTATTTATTTATGTTCCAGCTGAGATAGTTTCCTATTTGTATAATTGCTTTGTTTCCCTTCTTGTTGTGTGAGCTCCTCACTCACCTTTTATCAATAAAATCTTTGATGTGTGTTTGACAAAAAATAAATATAAACAGGGTTGAGGAGTAGTTGAACTTAGGACATTTTGTCAACTATTTTTTAAATCAGTTTGAAGAAGGTTTTGAAAAATGTTGAACCCCCATTCAAATTTTGAAAATCAGAGTTGCAAGATAGGCTCAACCCGTCCAGCATTAACATTCACAGGCTCAACCAGCCTAAATCACTCCAAAAAAGGCGAAATCAACTCCTATGTACAATATCAAAAGCAAACACACAATGTCGAGCAGTGATAAGTTTTCAAAAAGTAAAACTAACCTACCGGTCACTTAAACACATTATACCTGTCAATGCAAGTAATAAGTGCCAATATAAGAGAGCAAAAGATATCATGATAATGAAAACAAGATATAAAGGCACGTGTTCCCTCCATCTTAGAAGAAACTCATAAAACTAATATCCCAGAGATTATTCCCAGTATTATTATAAGAAGTTCCTCACCGCTAAATTTGCCATGCTTGTAGCATAGTTACATATTAAGTAAGAGATAGTTTCTTCTTCAACTTCTGCATTTCAAAAGATAACCACAAAAATTTTAAGCATAAAAACAACATATAGAATCATAATCACTAACTGCATGGTAGTCATTGAACACTAGAGAAATATTTGCAATGTAGAAACAAGTTTGACAATTAGCGTGGGTTCTGTGAGAAAATGGACCCGTTTCAACAATGCATTTCCATGAGTACAGATGCAAGACACTGATGGTACAGAAATGCTCATGAAGAACTGACTTTTTTTATTAAACTATCTTCCAATCAGCTAGAGTTTACTATTATTCATAAGGAATTGGAGATAAAAGAGGACTAGGATTGAAAGTTGCGGAAGATGTTGACGGTAGAGATTCATTCTAAATAAATAAGATACACGTAGAAGGGAAATAGAAATTGAACAAAAAAAATGAAATAACTATGTAAAATGTACATGTGGCGGAGAGATAAAGTTTTGTGTTGTTTTTTATCTCAAAATGAAAAATTTTCATAACTATCTACATAGTTGTCGAACACCTATGAACAAAATCCTCACCCCTCCCCCTCTAAATAATTCGATTCCCATGATCATGTGAGTTCAACATTCACTCATTGATCAAAAACTCTAGATTCATGATAGATGGTCCCCACATGGATTCCATCGAATTGAATCCATGCAACCAAACACACCGTAAGCATAATTCTCTAAAAGGTGTAATGGTAATTGATTCTCTATGATACATGAAAGAAAAAAACACCTAAAACAAGCGTTACAGCAGTTGTCACACGTCTAATTCTTTATCCAGTCATGAGATTTTTTGTAGGTAAAAGATTGATTCACTAGGATGATAAAGTAATAAGTACAAATAAGCTATGGACACCTCAAGCAAATAACAAGAAAACAAAAGACCATGAAACAAGTTAGTCATGAACATACCAGAAGTTCTGAATGCTCGTATGCACTTCACTGCAAAGCTTTCTAATAATAGCCTCCCTAAAAACTTAAATATGCACAATACACATTCCAATGAAACTTTTGCTATGCCAACAACCTCTAACAACTGCAGCAGCTCCTTTTTTTTGTCATTTTCGCATAATGCTAACATATAGCTTTCTGTCAGATAAATTAAAATCATGTCAGTTGTTAGAATTCAAGTAAGTAACACAAAAAGTAAGATAATTGCTTACAAATTCACAAGATAAGGATACATGATTTATTTTATGGCTTGTCTTATTATTTTTCCATGCCCCACAAAACTCAACTAACTTGGAGGTCACATGTGATCAACGAGTCGCGGAAGTTAAACTAGGAATGAACATGGTCTTAATACGGTTGTGTAAGGTTTTTTTTTAAATAGGTGCAAACAACCAAGATGGGGGGTATTTGCTAGGACTGGCAATGGTAGGAGTTCAAACTGGATACATATTATATAACTGCCACAGCATGTAGCACAACCTAGTCGCCTCGCCTCACATAGTGATGCAAAGATCATCATCTCCATTTGACAACAAAAGACTTTCTCTTTGATGCACACATTGAAAATGACCATTCCCTGCTAGTGGAACTCAACACTCGACATTAGCATTTGAGGAAGGTAGTAGTTCACCTACCTCAAGAAGATGTTTGCTTTGAAATCAATGGTGTTATTGGTGCCTCCAATTTTGTTCTAGTTTTTGTTTTTGTGAGAGGAAAGGTTTTCACTAAACGATTATAAATCAATTAATTTAGTTTTTGGGGTAAACATGAAGATTTGCTTGGACAAACTACGGTTTGTGAAGCAAGAACCTCACCCTCATCTACAGTCTCTTGCGAATAAGAAATTTGAAAATTTAAGACATTTTTAACAACCATACCTCTCTTCATTAAATGTTCTTCAAACAACCCATTACTCTCTTCATTAAATATTCCTCAAACAATGCATTAATGTAGTTACATAAACTTCATCAAATCCTTCATCCTTTTTTCTCGAATTCAATAAAGACTCACTCATATTCAGCCTACCTACCCAAAATTTTCTTACCCTTCAAAAAAAAAAGATTTTGGATAGCTTTAAATTTGAGTTGAACCAAAACATTCCCAAATTTTCCGAGATGTCAAGAATGGCGTTCTACAATTGTTCCAACCAGACATTGGTAACTCAGGCTCCCTTCATTGACATTGGTTCCAAGAAGAATATCAATGAAGAAAAGGTTTTCAATCAAAACCCTAAATCTCAATTTCTTTAATTAATAACGACTTCCTCAATGTCGTCACTTATCATAGTCTCATAATTGAATCGGTGTTTTAGAAACTCTAATAAACCCTTCAAGCATGGTTATCAATAGATACGATACAATATACAGTATGTATCGTATCTAAGCCTCATCGATACGATACACACACATGTACATATATGATACACACACATATACATATTACGATATACCGATATAAGATAATGCAGGGATGTACCATCCTTGTATAAGTGACGTGAATGAATGGATAGATGAAACCAATAGCATGCTAACATGTGTTGCACAAATCATATATCAATGGAAGTGTTTTACGAACCTCCTTGTTGCTTGAATACATTTTAATTATTTTTTTTATATGCTTAAAAATATATAATATATGTTCATATCTATATACTGATTTTTACACAATAACTTATGATACACGATACGTAATGATATATATATATCTTAAATTTAGGTTTCTGATATGCGATACGATACATTTTGATAATTATGCCTTCAAGAATTAGCAAGGACCCTAGCTAATTAATATGAATTTGTATCTATTTGAACATAGAGTTAATTTGAGTGAACCATAAACGTTGATATACTCAAGTCTTTTCTATATCCATATTTCAGGAGGTTTAAAGAGCAGTTCGCATTTCTCTTTTTTTGGTCGAATTACCTCTCACAATATTGGTTTTTTTTTGTAGATTATTAGTCCAAGTTTTCACAATTGGTCTTCCAAAACACTCCTTGGCTCTTTTGACAAATATTGTATAGGACATTTGACAAATTGACTGAGTTTTAAAGTTGTGTGAATTGTGGATGGCTTTGTATGAACATATAACTCCTTATGAGGGCATCCCATTTTCCTAGACAAGAGAGAAGAAAAATTCTATGAGAGAAAATCCTTCAAGTATGTCATAAATCTTCATCTCTCCACTTCTCCCTAAGTCTATTCCATGAGATTTTCATCCATTTCTCCTCGACATTTTGATGAAAAGCCATGGAGAACTGCATGTTGATAGAATAGTTTTAGTTAGATCACCTCTCTAGACCTTTCTTTACTAACGCAAATCCTATTGAATAATAATACTTAAATTTAAGCAAAATATTCATTACAAAGTGTTCCACCATTGTACACAATACAAATTGAGTATAAATTCACTTGAGTATTTGAGCATTTAAGAACTTTCAACAACATGGTTGGATGTTGATTACTAGGCCTCTAGCTCTCAAGTTCATTTTGGTTCAAGCCATATTAGGGTTTAGAAGGCTAGTTAGCAAAATATGCTTCAATAGGAAGTAAAAAACTAAGATACATTAACAGCATGCACATGCCATCTTACATTCCCCTATAAATGTTGAGCACGATAATATCCAAAAGAATAAATAAAACATAAAAATGCTCACATTCCTAGGTAAATGTGAGCATATGAAACAAGTTATTTGATAGCATGGAACGACGAATACCTGCAAGCTGAGATCTTCTCTCACCATTGTCGTTGTCAACCGCAACAAAATCGCAAAGTTCCTGAATTTTATCATTATTATTGGTTCTAATCAAAAGTAACATCTCATAGTAACCTAATCTCAAACGTGTATCAAAATTCTCATCTTTGATAGTTCCAATGATTAAATGGAAGTCTTCAGCCATCCCCATATCAATTAGATACATGAGAAGTGGCCCGTAAGTCTTTTCCTCCAGTTGAAAACCCTGTTCTTTCATAGATTGAAGGAATTGAAAAGCTCTATGGATGTGGACTGAGCAAACTTCTTCACCTTGACTTGTCCTAGCCTTCTCTACACAAAGTCCAACCAATGCATTGTATTCTTTCAGACCAGTTTCTCGACCTAATTTACCAAATACCTCGAGAGTAGCTTTTGCTCCCAGTTTTTGCCCACAAAAAGACACTAATTTATCAAAACGGCGAATCTGTGTATTCTTGAAAATCCACTGCTGTTTTCTATCACGTGATTGCTCCTTCTGATGGTGTAATACTTGAGGCTGTGGTGTACTTGAGAATGATGCAGATTTATCATCATCAACGTCCTTTGGAGCTGGTACTTTCTGTGATTTTAAAACTGCAAGATTGCTACCTTGAACGAAAACAAACACATCAATATGAAAACCTTACTTAAAGATATAATTAAACACTTGCAAAACACAGGGTAAGAGAAAGACATATTGAAAATTATAAGAATTCATAATTTAGAATGTACGCTCTTGGCAGATGCAGGCTTCAATACTTCGTAGACGAGAAGGATGGGTTTTGTCTTGCCACAAGGATGGTTGACATGCAAAGGCAAATCATACATTTTAAGGACACTTATTTCATGCCAAAGGCCACAAAGGTTTCCACAAGTTGATGACAATATTACAAGATTACACTAATCTAGATCTCCTGATGAAATCAAGCACAGCTGAAACATGAGCCCTTACAATAGCCACAAAACCTAAATATATCTTTGTCGTAATCATTGTTAAAAGATACGATCTTCTCCCTAATGCTTCTCTTGTTTTATTTCAAAACTCATTTTTGTGTAATTTCTTATAAAAGCTTAGGTTCCTTTTCTAGTCCTTTGGCTTATGGGTTCTACAAGTACACCCTCCAATTACTTGAAGAAATACTCGAACAACTCAAACAGGGCATTCTTCCACATGTGAACACTAATATGAATCAAAAGATAGACGAGACTACCAGAACATTTGTCAACTCCCATTTCATTCAATTGAATATTTTAAAAATAATGGTTTTATTCAGAAATGCTGAAAAAATAAACAAATTACATTAAAATTTCCAATTATTTGCGCAAAACAAAACGCACCTTTCAAAATAGATGATATGTTGTTGAGATGGATCTCATAATTCTCTGCAATAATGAAAGCACAACAACAAGCGTGAATCAAATTCAAGGGTTTTACATATCCATCTCAAAGAACAAAAGAGCAGTAACACCAAAAGGTTTTAAGAAGAAAGAGAACTAACCAGCATTGTTCTTGCTAGGCAATTCACATTGAGTTGCACTTAGTTTCTTGGCCGCTTTGGGTTTCTTGGATGCTTTATTACGTTTTGAAGAAGAAGTTGACGTGCTACAATAAGTTGAAGAAGAAATGGTAGTTAGTGTTTGGAGTTTGGGGGGTTTTGTGGAGGGTTTTGGAGAGTTTTGAGCGAGAGCTGAAAGAAAGAGAGAGCTCAGGTTTTTCACTTTCGAACCACGCATTTGGTTCGGAGTGGAACTGTTTGTGGAAGGGAAAGAGGAGGGAAGGGGTCCGGCGGCCAGTGGTGGCGAGTTGCAGAGATGAATGCCACCACATAAATATGGTACTCACTATAAGAGCCACAGAGAATACTATTGAGCACCCAAGTAGATCTCTTTCCCCGGCTATGTAAATCAAGGGGTTTTCCGACATAACCAAGGATTGTGATTTCGTTTTTTGAGTTAATTTTGTTATCTTGATTTTAAGAAATATTTTGATGTGTAAAAAAAAAATATAAAAGTTTCAAAGATACATGAAATATATATATATTTTTATATAATGAGTTTCGAGAGTCTATTAAATATGTAAAAAAAATATATAATAAGATGCAAGTAAATAAATGTATTAAACACATTAAATGAAACCAAAATACCTATAATTAAAAAATCAGGTGTAGTTTCAAAAATCAATAAATAAGTAGAAGAAGTGATAAATAGAAAATTATGGGGTGATTTCAAAAATCAATAAATAATTAAAATAAATGATAATTAAAATACACTAAATTTATGAGAAAACCCCAAAAATTTTCTAAAAAAAATATACTTTTTTTATAGCTGCTTTTTTTATTTTTACAAAAAAAAAACACAAAATTTGCTAAAAAAAAACCCTCAAAAAAATGTAACTTTTTATTTCGCCTTTTTTTTTGTAATTTCAAAAAAACAAAATTTTCGGCAAAATTTCGTGTAATTTCGCGAAATCACAATCCTTGGACATAACAACCCCCCTCCCAAATGTTGACCCCCTCAAATCGCATGTTTTAGCATACCCTTCATTTCCATGCCATAAGTATCACATTGTGACGACCTCCTGCTGACGTGCTTCCTTCTAATCCGTGAGATGAGATCAGATTGTGCCACGTACATAATATCCAATGGATGGGTATCAACCCTAATCCATTAATATCGAGATAAATACTTATCCACTTACCAAGGATTGTGATTTCATATTTCGAGTTGATATCAGTCCCCCTGATTTTAAGAAATATTTCGGTTTGTAAAGAAAAAACGAAAATATTTCGAGGATACATGAAATATATATAATGAATTTTGAGGGTTTATGAAATATGTGAAAAAATAGCATACAAGTAAATACATTTATTAAACACATTAAATGAAGTCTAAATACCAAAAAATGAAACAAACATTAAATCAATATATAATTAGAAAATCATGGGTGGTTTCAAAATTCAATATATAAGTAGAAGAAATGATAATTAGAAAATCAATGGGACGGTTTCAAAATTTAATAAATAATCAAAATAATTGATAATTAGAATAACAAATCCCGAAATTTACGAAAAACACTAAAAATTTTCGAAAAAAAAAACCTTGAAAGTTTTCGAAAGGCCCTTGAAAAAATGTATTTTTTTTGCCCTTTTTCTTTTCGTAATTTCAAAAAAATGAAATTTTTGCCGAAATTACATGAAATTTCACGAAATCTCATTCCTTGCTCTTTAATAGTCTATCATATCTAGGTTTCTTTGGTGTTCTTGTCCACTTCACCAAGCATTTTCCCCAAGTATTCAAAGGGAATCAGGGTTTACATGACGTGGGAGAAGATGAAAAAGCTCCACTTCATAAATTATCGCAGGAGATGTTGTTAGGGGTCTTACACAATAATTTTTTTTACTTAATAATGTCTCTTATGACTTTGTTTTATGATCATTGTATTATAGGTATAGTTAGGATTTGTATGTTTAGGGTTCCATCTATATTTTCACCAATGTGTATGTCATTTGTTGAATGATTGCAATGTTGGAGTTTGAAAGTTTAGGTTGGTGCCAATGGTGTTATGGTCGAGTGGTTAGGGCTGTGTGGGTTTATCCCCCACGTCCTAGGTTCGAGACCCGTCGGCGGCATGGTTACTTTCTTATGGTGTTGACCTGTAGGTCGCACCTTGTTGATAGGTTATGGGATCCTATAAAAACCCAGCTCGCTTTCAAAAAAAAAAAAAAAAAAGTTTAGGTTGGTGTCAATTTCCAAGTCATGGTTTGCAAGTCATAGTTGGGTTCACTTAACAATCAATTAATTAACATGATTTAACAACCTCATTTCACTTCACATTAACTAAATGGACTCATATTTGTTGAAGTGAATCGACTCATATTTGTTATTTTTTCGTGTGATATAGATTTAATCACTCGATATAAAGTTAGTTCATTTACTTCCTTGACATATATGATTGAATCAGATTGATTATGATATTAATAGTTGTCATATTTGATTGAAGATTGCAAATAGACTCATTATATATAGAAAATAGTGGCCCAGTTTACAGTTATGTAGGGAGTACATGTGGAAATGGGCAATAACAAATAAATTTTTATTGATAAAGCTAGTATGTAAAAAATTAAGAGGGTTGAATCAGGGCAGCATACAAAGATCCAGAATGCAAAATGCAAGTAGGTGTGTTATGTTAAGTTGTTAAATAATGGACACACTTATAGGATTATAATGAAGAGCATACATGTCTAAATTTGGCCCAATACTAGGACTTGCAAGGTGTTTAGAAAAGCGGACCACTGGGTTCATAAAAGAGGGTCGTGGTGGTAAGAAAAGGAGAATCAAAAAAGGAAGTGGTAAGAACAATAGCATAAAAATGCCAACAAACTTCAATGCTCTCAGAGGAGAACAATAGCATAAAATAATGGACATCACTTGTTTTAATCAAAAGCTAATTTTAAAGATTCTCCTATTTTTTCATCACTCCGACCACATTTTTCATTTTAACTTTTTCATTATTATTTAAATATATCTTTCTCTAATTTTAAAAATTTTATATTTATATTTTAATGATTGGAGGAGAGAGAATGAAGAAAAGTTATTTTTTTGAGAAATTCTAGCTGGCCTGGGAAACCGGCCTAGTTTGCTGCCTGGGAGGGGCAAAAATACAGGGGAAATAAGGAGGAGGGGCAAAAATGTATTTTCACCCCTCCCAGGCCGATTTCCCAAGCCAGCTAGAATTTTTGTATTTTTTTAATATTTATTAGAATTTAAGGAATGGAATTGATGCCCCCAAATATAGGGGAAATAAGAGGCAAAGTTAAAATGAGAGTTTGAATAGGAAATCCCTTAGAGCAAGATTTTTCTCACATGAGACTCCCAGAATAGTTTTTTGACTATTTTAGGGAATCCCTTGGAGATGCTATCAGCCAAAAACTTTTCACTAGCCAATGCAGTCAAACTTCTCACCACTCAACCATATGTTGTTGGTTAGAGGCCTACTCTAATATGACCATCTGGTATGCATTTTGCTTGGAATGTGGGTAAAGAACATAACCATGGTATGCACTAGGTGTAAGTGTGAATGTCAGGTTAAGTTAGTTTTTTTGTTGTTTTAGCATGCAAGAAACTTATGTGTTATTTTGGACAGGTTAGCCAGTGTTTAGCCAGACAAGTAGTGGTATGTAAGGTTAGAAAAGTTATGGTATGTAAGGTTATAAATAATGCAAGTGGCAATCTTATTTGATATTGTTGTGAACCCATAACATGCATGATTTTGCTTGCTAAACTTGTTAATGAATATGTATTTGTTTGGTGTTGTTACTTATTGAAAATGTTTGCTTGTCAAACTTGTTGGTGTTGTTTTTTTTTTGGTAAGAATCAAACTTGTTGGTGTTGTTACTTACTGAACATGTATGCTTATTGAACATATTGTTAATGAACATACATAGTTCAATTTGGTAGGTGAAATTTTGTTCAATTTTAGTGAACTTGTTGTCTTTACAATTGATACGTGAAAGTTGACATGCCAAGCATTCATTATGCTACCAAGCATTGCAAATTGCATTCATTTCATTAGGTTACTACATTTGATTAGCATCTCCAATGGTAAAATCCCCCATTTTAACCAAAAACTAAATTTAGGGGTCCTCTATTTCTTTATCACTCCAATCACATCCCCTATTTTAACTTTTTCATCATTATTTAAATATATCTTCAATTTTTTCATCCCCCTATTATTTTTGTTTTGATTTTATTTTTTAATTTAGAAATTAAAGATTTGGAATATTTTAATGATATTTCAAATTTTAGGGGATGGTTGGTTGCCCCTAAATTTAGGGGCAAGTTAAATGTGAAGTTAAAATGGGGAATAGTTTAAGGGATCCATTGGAGCATGCAATTTCTCACATGAGACCCCTAAAATAGTTTTTTGACTATTTTAGGGGATCCATTGGAGATGCTCTTCCAGTGGCACATTATGAATTTCACTTCCCACAATTCATGTTAGATGTGAAGTGTTTGCAAAATCATTTGGCTTTTCCATAGCAACAGTACTAAGCCATTCAAAATGATTGCCTTTCCTATAAGCCAAGAACTTCCTCCCCGTGCTAGATGGTTGCTTGGATTCGTCAAAAATTTTCCTTCCATTGCAACCATTACGAACACAATCCAAATTCCTCCACGGACAATTTTTATCGAATGCCCATCACATCCACACTTGAAACTGAATGAACAAAAGAGTGAATGAGAACTTTGCATCAACCCGATATGTGTTGTATGCTTTTATATTGTATTACAATGTTCATTTAAGCTATGTATGCACTATACATGATGACATAATGAGAATACATGATGACATAATATCTTACAAAATGTTTTTGATATATTAACATATCTCTAAAAGAAACATCCGCTAGAACTTGAAGTTGATGCACTTCCAACCATTGCAACAATTATGGCTTCATTCAACCACTAGACATTATTGCACTCATCAACCGGAGGATATGTATATTATGAGGTATATTCAAGACACACAATTACTTCTCTCATTTCTATAGGGTTTACACTCAAAACATAAATTTTCTAACCATTACAATATGTAGCACTTCCTCATATAGCCCATTAACCTTCACTACTAAGTTATCTCTTCTACAAATATTTACTTAAATATTCTATAGGGAACAAGTTTGTACACTATAATATCCTAATGGAAACTTTCTTACTCCATAATATCATAGTAATGATGAGTTTCATCATAGTTATCTTGGGATTCCCTTTATCGTTACCCATTCTTTTCATCCGAGCCCATGGGTCCAATTCCTCATTCTTCCAAACAGACGAGCCTTCTTTGTCTTCAAAATGGGTTGAATCCTTGAATTTACTTTCTTTCATGTGGTGGTACTCAAGTATACCAGATTTGATACCCATAATCATCCCCTTTGGTTATGAAGTAACACTTTACTCCCAATGAGCACTGGATCACCGCGTCCCTATCTCTTTGTATTTCAGCGGTAGTTACCATTTAAGGTTAGAAAGTGGGAGATAATGGAGGTCACCCCACTTAAATCAAAGGCATGATTCCCTTCATCTCATTTGCTTTGAGTTTTAGAGTCGAAACTCAGAACCAGCTGTTTGGCGAATCACACAGACGTTCATGCTTACCTTATTTCTTGTTGCTTCTTTGCTCGTAGCAAGTAACTCTTTTTTTTATTTATTTCTCCTCTCTACTTCTTTTTTTCTTCTTCTCCGAACTCTGTAAATGGATCGCCACAAGTTCCAACACCATAGATCTAGTCGCTCTGAAACCCCCGATCGCCCTAACCTCAAAGCTAAGAATCCCTATTAGGTATAGATCCCATCGTCCCCATGAACTAGGTTCCCGAAGAGTCCAAATATGCAAACCACCTTGTCGAACCAGACACCATTTGTGTCACACTTGGCCAATTGGAAGCCATCATGCCCATGGCTCTTATCACTTTAGCCGTCTGAGCTCTATTTTTTTATTCAACATTGCTCCTGGTCAAGCCATCGACAACTTCTGGAGGTTGTTGTGTGCCTATGAGCAAGTGAATTCAGTCATTTGAGCTGAAACCATCTACTTTCGAGACATTAGGGCCTGATACTCTTTGTTCGAATCCATGGCCAGAGATGGGTCCATGTACTACTATTTCGAATGAGCAGTGAAGAAACAAGAGCTAACTAATACTATAAATATTGATTCATAGACCCTTTAGTGATTCCCAACCACTGGTACGATCCCAAAGATGTTGATCCTGCTAACCCCGACGAACGTCTTGTTCCGACCACATTTGTTCCCCCTTCTCTTGTAAATAAGGATAAAGCCAATCCAAGGTTCCCTGGACCCAACATCATCATTCTTCTTAACAATCTTCCTCACCTAGCACTGAAACCTACTGAAACCCTCCCGAAATATTGGTCGTTATCGGCTTCCCATGGAAGATGTAGTTCTAAGATATGTCAATTATGGATTTGGTAAGAAAATTTCATTTTATTAGTTTATCCTTTTATAATCTTTAACACAAATGTCTTTATGCGATTTTCTTCCTCTCAGGACCAGACGCATCCTCTATTACTTTTCACTCCACTTAGACCAACAGATCAAGAAATGTTGTAGTACCGAATACATTCAAATGATGAGGAAGTTGTTCTGATCTCTCCCCCTAATAAGAAGCAGAAGAAAGAAATTTTTTACTCTTCGAAACAGCTGGCCGACAACCCTCCTGTTTCAACTCCATAAAGGAAAGATCGAGCTAAGACCACTTTAGCAAGCGCTTCTTTTGTGCCTAAGGCCCCCAACCCCACATCTCGCTCAGAAAAAGGGGAAGGGTAAATTATCAGCCTCAATTTCTATTTATTTATTGATTTATCATGATTGTCTAAGCAATCTTTATCTTTTGAGCAGATGTTTTCATTGATGATCCTAAAGTGATTTTGGTAATTACTATCCGCCAAGATGGCTCTGCTATTAATGCTCAGAATGATAACATCATTCATGATTTTGATGTCGCCTTTGCTATGATAGAATCCACCCAATTTGCCCGCGATAAGATATATGTGAACTATCTTGGAGAGGCCTCCTCTATCATTCATCGGATGGCTTGTGCACTTTCTATGGTTTTTTTTTTGTTTTATCTTCATATTCATCATTCTAACTCTTCATTTTCTTTTTAATTTTCTCTTATCTACTTCTGAGCTAAACAATTTTCTTCCCACCGTCGATTGTCACCTGCAAGATTGCGAGCAATTCCTGGCCGACTTCCATGCTGAGATGAAGCACTTCAAGATTCTCGCTAAGAAAATAGCCAAAAAATGAGGTTGAGCTAAATAATCAAGTCGATAAGGACACATCTGAGCTAAAAAAGGAATTCGAGAAGTCCAAGGCTGAAGTTAGAATTGAAGAAGGGTCAAATCGTCAAAAGCTACCAGGATGAGGTGGATAAGGTTGTGGTGATGTGGCAGGGGAAGTACAATACTCTCAATAGTCGTCGTGAAGAGATAAAAGGAAGAAGCGTTTTTATCGCCACCGACTTCAACTTTTCTCAAACACTGAATCATAGGAGACTGTTCCAAATGGTGCCTAGCTAACCGAAGAGGCCTCTCGAGAAAAAAATTACCAAGTCATATATGAAGGAGTTTCGCCCAATCTAACCCTGAAAATTTGAACCCTGAGCTGGTCGAAGTCCCTGCTGCTGTTAATGAAAAAGTTCATAATCCTACAGTTGCTACCAAAAACCTAGGCATTGGTGAGTTACGGAACAAGCTTGATTCTGCCCTTTCTGATCTTTATCTGTCTCAAATGCTTAACCATTTTTTTTTGTATTTTATGTTTATCAGTGTTTTGAGCCATTTTATTTAGCACTTATTTGGGCCTGTCATATACATTAATTTTTTCATGTTCGACACTACACTACTGTTCTTCTTATGTTTATGTAAGTATATTATTCTTCTATGTTTTGACGTGATTATTTGTTATTATGCTCTATATATTGTTTGTTTTAAGAATGAATGTCTTCATTTCATCTTTATATCATGTTTGTGATGTAAATTGTATATAGTTGCCCCTCATGAATGATTGTAGAGTGATGAACCACGATCTCAGTCATTTATGTGAAATCAAAAGTACAACCTGAGGTTGAGCATGAAGTTGACCGAGATTTCTTAACATGTAGTGTACTCATAGGGAGTTGTAGAGTGGGGCAAATACTTTGGTTTAGAGCATTTAGCCGAATGGAGAATGGTCGAGTGTAGATAGTGGTATCAAAACTGAGTCTTACCAACGATGCCAACCCAGAGTTGAGTAAGCCCTACTTGCTGACGAACATCATCCACTACCCGAGTCTTACCAACGATGCCAACCCAAAGCCTCAACAGTCAATAATAAGATATTATACTAGGATTTATCAAAGGCATCTTGATCTGAATATGATAAGATTTGATTAGCTGGCGTATTGACAACCATGGCACCAAGTAATGGATAGTGAAATTTTCGGATGTGAACAAGTTGAAAAAACCAAAAGTGAATATTCATTAGAAAGAATGAATTATAGGCAGTGAAGACTTTGTCAAAACATGGACCAGGATGAAGGGGCAAAGATCTCTGACACCTAGTATGAGACACGTGCAAACAGACTGGAACGTAGGGAGTTAGGAAGGTGTTGAATGGCAGCCAATACTGAAGGCAACAAGGCAGGGGTAAGAGGCCTATTGTGCATGGCCTTATATGCAAGACTGGTCCAGGAATGCGAATGGCTACTTGTATAACTGTGCTGATAGGAGAGGAACAATCCAGAGGTAGTTGTTGAATGTATATGCAGGGAAAACATAAAAAATATGTTGTTTGTAATTCTTTCTTAAAAAGTGAATCAAAATGTACATTGACAATCTGTTATGTATTTCTTTTGGACAATAAAAGAGGTAAAAATGTACTTGCATCAAATTTTTGTATGTCTATCGAACTGGAATATTTTAACGTTAATGAAAGGAAGATGAAGTCCAATCCCCACAAAATTTTCCAAGTATATCTCAACAGAGCTGAGATATCCTACCTTTGGCACTCGACCACAATAGGGAAGATGATTTCAATTCCCACAAAATTATCTAAGTATACATAATCGAGCTGAGATGAGCTAGTTTGGGTAGGGAGATGGTTATCATGATTAACTTGAGAGGATCAATGATTGCCTGAAATATATCTTGAGCCCTAAGAAAGAGGTTTCACATTCTTATGACCACTTGAAATATTAATGCTTCTTCAATGGTTGGAACAACGGCCTACATTTATCAGAACATCTAGCAATGAATATATTTAGAGCCATTATAATCCCTATTAACTTCTACAACTAATTCTTTTTACTAGGAAATGGCATTTTTAACAAGGCTTGGATCTTAATTAAGATTTGCTTCAACTCCCCGCTTGGTGACCAAGTACCTGAGGAATTTTCTTGAAGAAAACGTGAATATGCACGTTTACGGATTCAACTTCATGCGATATTTCCTTTAAATAATAAAAGTTGCCCCCAAGTGTTGTAAATGGTCATGTTGGAACAAGTTCTTTACCAACATGTCATCAATGTAAACTTCCATAGATTTGTTAAGTAGCTCACAAAACATGTTATCTCCCAATTGCAAATAAGTAGCTCTTGCATCTTTCAAACGGGAGGGTGTAATATGTGCCCTTCTCTGTGATGAAAGTCATATTATTTTTATCCTCCCCTGTCAATAGAATCTTATTATAACCTGCATAGCCATCCATGAAGGATAATAGATAAAAGTTGGAAGTCCGATCAAACTAACTCTTTAACTCTTGGTAATGGGTGTCTTTCGAGCACACCTTGTTAAAATTCAAAAAGTCAATACATACCCTAACCTTCATGTTTTTCTTTAGGACTGCCCCGATATTTGAAAGCCATGTCGGGTACCGAATCTCTTTAATAATTTCGGCATCAAGCAACTTATCGATCTCAGAGGCCACATGTCATGACCCGATCCACATGAAACAATATTGTCCGCTCTGGGCCCAACCTAACTACCCGCACGGCTTTAAAACGTGTTGTGTCATGTAGATCCAAACTCGTACATAAATAGCACATCTACATCCCTCATCCAGGCGATGTGGGACTATAACACCGAGGTAGTCTACATCCTCAGAGCCCGCCCACACTTGGTAGCCTGCCAGCCTCCCCACCCATACATGGAGCTGCCAGCCTTGGAGCCCGCCCACACAAGGTAGCCTGTCAGCCTCAGAGCCCGCCCACTCAGGGTATTACAATCCACACCCGTTAAGGCTCAACGTCCTTGTTGGCACACTTCCGGCTGGGTCCGACTTTGATACCATTCTGTCACGACCGATCCATATGAAACAATATTGTCTGCTCTGGGCCCAACCTAACTACCCGCACGGCTTTAAAACGCATTGTGTCATGTAGATCCAAACTCGTACATATATAACACATCTTCATCCCTCACCCAGGCGATGTGGGACTATAACACCGAGGTAGCCTGCCAGCCTCTGAGCCCGTCCACACTTGGTAGCCTGCCAGCCTCAGAGCCCGCTCACATAAGGTAGCCCGTCAGCCTCAGAGCCCACCCACTCAAGGAATTACAATCCACCCCTGCCATAATTTTGCTGGGGCCAGAGGTTGTCCGGGAGACATTGGAGAAAGTGCATATTATTAGAAAGCGGATCATAACTGCTCAAAGCCGACAAAAGAGTTATGCTGATCGGAAGCGTAAGGGGGTAGAATTTCATGTTGGGGACCTTATCTTTCTCAAGGTTTCACCTATGAGCGGCGTTTGAGGATTTGTAAGAAAGGGAAGTTAAGTCCTAGATTTGTGGGACCATTTGAGATCATTGCTCGAATAGGAGTTTAGCCTATAGACTCGCCTTGCCACTGAGCTTATCAGCTGTTCATGATGTGTTTCACATTTCCATGTTGAGGAAGTGTGTGAAGGATCCTGCTCACATCATCCAACCCACATAAATCAAGATTAATGACGACTTCACCCAAGTAGCATGACCGATCAAGATTGTGAATCGTAGAAGGATAGTGAATTTGGTGAAAGTCCAGTGGAGTGAAAAGGAGAATGATGTAACTTGGGAGCTAGAGGACAAGGTGAAACAGTTGCACCCGGAGCTATTCATCCAGTGAATCTCGGGACAAGAATCATTTTGAGGTGTGTATAATGTAATGACCCCTAATTTTGACAAATGATAATGTTTTAGGCAATATTTATTTTGAGATTGGGTGTCAATATAATGTTGTGCAAACCCTAATCTTGTAGGGTTTTGCCTTTAGGTTGGTTAAATAGAGATTTGATTCTTCCCAGCCGCATACAAAGTCTGTAAAAAAATAAAATAAAAGAACTGAGAAAGTATGTAAGTTGTTTTATGGATACTCATGTCATGTAAATTGCTTTATGGATACTCATTTTAATGTTATAGTGGTCATGTAAGTTGTTTTGGTGGATACTCATTTTAATGAAACAGTGGTCATGTAAGAGTGATAGTGAATACTTATTTTAATGAAGCAATTGCCATGTAAGAGTGATTTCCTTAGAATTATAAGGATAGTGGAAAACATGAATGTATTCTATATCTAGTTTGACATGTCCATATGATTGATGAATTGTAAGTATGCGGTGTGCCCTAAAAGAATGGGTGAACTTGTATATTGATAATGTGTAAGAACGATGAGATATCACAATAAGTCATATGGAAATTCTTGGGTTCATAAATTTTAATTACATGGAATTGTATCACTTAGAACTATCACACCTCTTTTTGTTTATTATTTTCCCTCTCTTATAGAGAAACTAAATAACCTGCGGGTTGTCTTGCGGATGTGGGGCACCCCTTTCTTATAGAGAAACTAAAATAACTTTCAGGTTGTCTTGCGGAAGGGAGGTGGTTTTGGAATGTCTAAAATAGGCTTGATTTTTATCCGTCAGAAAAAATGTGACGTGATCTATGCGCATTGTTAGCCCAAGAGTGGCTTTTATTGTACTCATATAGTTAAGGGTATCCGGTGATGCATGCATGTATGTGATGTGTCCCCACTTGGGCATGGATGACGGATAAGTCCTCTTTTATATGAGAGAGGCATATGGGCATGTATGTTCGGCACAGAGGTGTTACAAATGTGGTATAGTCTAAGTGATCAATTCATTATAAACGGATAATTGGTTAAAATAAATAATTTATTGGTAAATTTTGAGTAAATAGAATAATACAATTATTGTCTTATAATCACTTAGTACAGGATGGCAGGTCTGCTAACATTCTCTGCAGGTCTGACTTGCCATGGTTAGTTTCCACAAGACAGGTGTATTTAAGGTAAATAGTTGCGAAAATATGTTAGAAACTATAATTAGCTTTATACATTCGCCCCATGAAGGAACTACTTGTTTTGTTTTGGTTATTTTGTCGTACTATATTTTTCTGTCATGTCATGCTATTTCTCTTATTGATTTTTGGGAACGAAGAATTTCACACCAGCTTAATTTCTGACCCAAGTAGGTTTTGGCTTCTTGGGTACATTCCTTTGAAAATGTAGCATACTAGCTTGTTTCAGGATTTATTAGTTTCGGGCAAGCTTAGAGAATTTCGTTTCGTACGTGAGGGCCATTGTTGGGGAGTTGCACGTTGTTCGAGAGTCTAGATTCTTTTGTTTGTTAGGTGATAGTTTAATCTATTGTAATAGAACTTGGAGTTTTATTTATTTATTTATTGGAAGAGATACATTCGTGATTAGTTGAACTTGTCAGAGTTGGTTCTACAAGATTTAATATATTTTCCTTCCTTTAGATGAGTTTTTTAGATCAATTGTTTTATTTTCCTCTAATCTGGTAAATTGTGCATTTGATTATTTCTCGTGGATGCCAACTGTTACTTTTAGTGAATGACATTCATGTTCCGAATTTTGGGAAAAACGGATAATCCCATGCAAATATTAGGATTTCGTTTCTATTGAAAATTGGGGCGTGACAGTTTAATTCTGTCACGATCCGATCCACATGAAACAATATTGTTCGCTTTGTGCCCAACCTAACTACTCGCACGGCTTTAAAACGCATTGTGATTGTGTCATGTAGATCCAAACTCATACATATATAGCACATCTCAATCCCTCACCCAGGCGATGTGGGACTATAACACCGAGGTAACCTGCCAGCCTCTGAGCCCGCCCGTACATGAAGCTACCAGCCTCAGAGCCCGCCCACACAAGGTAGCCCGTCAGCCTCAGAGGTCACCCACTCAGGGTATTACAATCCACCCCCCTTAGGCC
This sequence comes from Berberis vulgaris, assembly GCA_963556465.1. Classification (NCBI taxonomy): domain Eukaryota; kingdom Viridiplantae; phylum Streptophyta; class Magnoliopsida; order Ranunculales; family Berberidaceae; genus Berberis; species Berberis vulgaris. The sequence goes on from OY747132.1 coordinate 70,835,181, forward strand.
CCAATGTCCTCGTTGGCACACTTCAGATTGTGTTCGGCTCTAATATCATTCTATCACGACACGATCAACATGAAACAATATTGTCTGCTCTAGGCCCAACCTAACTACCCGCACGGCTTTAAAACGCGTTGTATCATGTAGATCCAAACTTGTACATATATAGCACATTTCCATCCCTCACCCAGACGATGTGGGACTATAACACCGAGTTAACTTTTCAGCCTCTAAGCCCACTCACACTTGGTAGCCTACCAGCCTCCTAAGCCCATCCATACTTGGAGTTGTCAGCCTCAGATCCCACCCACACAAGGTAACCAGTCAGCCCCCGCCCACTAAGGGTATTACAATGTTCTGATACCAAACTGTCACGCCCCAATTTTCATGAAAAACGAAATCCTAATATCCGCATGGGATTATCCGTTTTTCCCAAAATTCAGGTCGTGAATGTCATTCACTAAAAGTAATTGTTGGCATCCATGAGAAATAATCAAATGCACAATTTACCAGATTAGAGGGAAATAACACAACTGATCTAAAAACCCCATGAAAAGAAATGAAAATATATTAAATCTCGTAGAACCAATTCTAACAAGTTCAACTGATCACGAATGTATCTCTCCCAATAAATAAATAAATAAAAACTCCAAGTTCTATTACAAAAGATTAAATTGTCACCTAACAAACAAAAGGACCTAAACTCTCGAACAACGTGCAACTCCCTAGCAATGCTCATCACGTACGAAACAAACTTCTTTAAGCTCGCCCGAAACTACTAAATCCTGAAACAAGCTAGTCGACTACATTCCAAAGGAATGTACCCAAGAAGCCAAACCCGCTTGGGTCAACAATTCAGCTGGTGTTAAATTTTTCGTTCCTAAAAATCAATAAGAGAAATAACATGGCATGACAGAAAAATATAGTACGACAAAATAACCAAAACAAAACAAGTAGTTCCTTCATGGGGCGAATGTATAAAGCTAATTATAGTTTCTAACATATTTTCGCAACTATTTACCTTAAATACACCTGTCTTGTGGAAACTAACCATGGCAAGTCAGACCTGCAGAGAATGTTAGCAGACCTGCCATCCTGTACTAAGTGATTATAAGACAATAATTGTATTATTCTATTTACTCAAAATTTACCAATAAATTATTTATTTTAACCAGTTATCTGTTTATAATGAATTGATCACTTGGACTATACCACATTCGCACCACATCCGTGCCGAACATACATGCACGTATGCCTCTCTCATATAAAGGAGGATTTTTTCGTCATCCATACTCAAGTGGGGACACATCACATACATACATGCATCATCAGATACCCTAACTATATGAATACAATAAAAGCCATTTTTGGGCTAACAATGTGCATAGATCACGTCACATTATTTTTTACGGATAAAAATCAAACATATTTTAGGCATTCCAAAACCACCTCCTTTCCGCAAGACTAACCCGAAAGTTATTTTAGTTTCTCTGTAAGAAAGGGGTGTTCCACATCCGCAAGATAACCCGCAGGTTGTTTAGTTTCTTTATAAGAGAGGGGAAATAATAAACAAAAATAAGTGTGGTAGTTCTAAGTGATACAATTCCAGGTAACTAAAATTTATGAACTCAAGAATTTCCATATGACTTATTGTGATATCTCATCGTTCTTACACATTATCAATAAACAAGTTCACCCATTCTTTTAAGGCACACCACATACTCACAATTCATCAATCATATGGACATGTCAAACTAGATATAGAATACATTCATGTTTTCCACTATCCTTGTAATTCTAAGGAAATCACTCTTACATGGCAATTGCTTCATTAAAATAAGTATTCATTATCACTATCACTCTTACATGACCACTGTTTCATTAAAATGAGTATCCACCAAAACAACTTACATGACCACTATAGCATTAAAATGAGTATCGATCCATAAAGCAATTTACATGACATGAGTATCCATAAAGCAACTTATATGACCACTGACCACTGTAGCATTGAAATAGGTATCCTCTGTTTCATTAAAAGAAACAATTTCATTTTTCATTAAAATAGGTTTGACCAGGGGAGTTGGTACGGACCAGCTAGAGGGATCTGTGGGTTTTTTTTTATTCCAATCTTTGTAAAAGACCATGCAAGGCTGCAACTTGGGCGGGCCCTATTTTAACAACCAATTCCCAATACACTTGGGGTGGCTTGGGCTCAATTCCCTGTGTGATGGGTTGTACTTAGTTTAACCAACCAATCTATCTTTCTGCCAAATTAATATCACACCCAAAAAGACACTCTCACATCACATGTGTGTGTGTGTGTGTGTTTTTTTCAACTACAAATTTTTATCTACCCACATTGTCGGATCATGAAAACTAAAACAAGGTGTCTAGGACCTACCCATCATAGGTTGTCAGATCTAAGCATCATGAAAAGAGCATACTTTGCAAATTTTCGATTGGTATACTTTAGAGGAAATGAATTTATACAATCACATGAAAGATTAAGTAAAGAAAATTAAACGTAAAAACCCACCTGCTTAATTTTCTCTTCCTTTCCCTTTTTCTTTTCTGCTTCTTCAGTTCTTTATTTTTTTATTTATTTTTTTATACAGACTTTGTATGCGGCTGGGAAGAATCAAATGTCTATTTAACCAACCTACAAGCAAAACCCTACAAGATTAATGTTTGCACAACATTATATTGACACCCTTTTATTTATTTATTATACACCCAATCTCAAAATAAATATGTCATAAAACATTATCATTTGTCAAAATTGGGGGTCATTACACCACATCCTCTGCCAATTTTGGGATTATCCTTATCGATCTTTGTTTAATCTGGGTCGCCCCTAGTGTCACATTTAGCCTACGCTTTACGAATTCAGTTGGAATGCTCTACATCTCTCATATTCCATGCGAATACATCTAAATGTTCAGCAAGGAAACTAATTAATTGCTCTCTGATAGGGATCTTGGAGATCTCTGCCAATCCGAAGCCATGTAGGTATCTCGTCTGACCGAAATCTATCCACCTCCTTATTCCATCTAATCTTCCACAATATGTTCAGATCCTTCCTAGACTTTGTCTACAAAAGTCACATTGATTGATCCCTACTTTCACTGACCTTTTTTAAAAAGGTGTTCTCCATGCTGTCGTCATTGTGCATTTCCTTGTCGAGGCATGATCTCCTCTTAACTCATACCAGTCTGCCGGTGTAGGGAACTTGATGACTTGATAGTACGTCGAAACCACACTATCACTGTTCTTGTCCATCCGCGGTCCAGTATGGCATTGAATGGTGAGGGTGCATCTACCACCTGGAAGTTCATTATTACACATCGTGGCCGAAAACTATTGATAATTTTATCCCACCTAGAGAAATCGATAAGGCTCCATTGAAATCGTAGATGGTTGAGGAGTTTTGCTTCACCACTATATGAGACACGGAGGAGAAGGCATATTTGAATAAGATTTCTATTCCATTGTCCTCATCAACCAATATTTTTTCACCATATGATCCCCAAACTAGATATGCGACTAGGGAATCGTCATCAGGATGGCTGACTGACTTAGAATCCTTCTCAAAAGACACCACTGATTGCCCCGACAACCTTACTGCTAAACCTAAATAGTGAATTGGTCTTGCGGTCAATGTTGTACCGAGCACCTTTTGGACTCATTTGGCTTCGGAAATATAGAGTTAATCGACCCAGATGGAGGGGGAAACATAGTCTCTACCAACTTTTTCTTCGACTGGTCTCGGCAAATTAATACTCTTTCAACTAGTCATGCTCTACCAAATCCTGTACTAAGTTTCGGAGCTCGAAATATGTGTTTGTCGAATGATCCCTACTAGAATGATAATTGTAATAAGGTTGGTCTTTCATGTCGTGGATGAATCGGTGCAACAAACCTTTGAAGAATGGTTCACTCTTGATCTTTTTGAGCATATCAGAAAGGGGGATATTGAGTCGATCAAACTTTATATTCATCTTGTCCCGACCCTCTGGTTTGACTATTGTATTCGGCATGAGTCTTCCCTACCTATTTGTTTTAGCACCTCTCTTTTCCACGATGGATCCAGGCTACTGGCACTACATTATCATTATGTATAACCTTCTCCTCGCTCTGAGTTTGTCGTCTGTCCTAAATTTTAATAGCATTCAACGATTATATAGGCTATTTTCAAAATCAGCGGATCTCTCGCTATCAACCTCTTTTCTATTATGGAATCCTCTGTTTTAAGAGCATAAACAACCACATTCTCATCTAGATTATGTACCCTGTTTAATTGCCAAAAGATTTGTTGTAACACTTACTTTCCTTTTCTTCTGATGGATATAATATGTGACAAATACTTCCTCAAGAACCTTGAAACTCTAGATGGAATCATGTGGGAGTGCTTGGAACCAGATAGCCACATCTGATTTCAGGCTAGAAGGAAATAGTAGACACTTGAGGTTCAAAAACTTGGGAGTGTTCCACGGGATGGTCATCTCTATGAAATGAACTAAATAATCCATCGAGTCAGTGGTTCCGTCATATATTTCAAATTGTGGCCTTTTGAATTCTAGCAGCACCTGATTCTCCGTATCTTCGCGGATAAAGGATAGCTACACAACTGCTTGACAGCTTATTGGGCTGAGGTTTCCACCATTGTCGCATACACACTCCTACAAGACTCTTTTGACCTCACTTTCTTGAATCTCATCAGGGCCCTCACCATCTCCATAGTTATAGGAGGGGATGCTACTGGAACTCTTGCATCTAGCAACACAACTTTGATCTAATTTAGAAATAGGCTCCCCTCTATGTTCATTACTTGACCCGACATGTCCTAACGACTCTACCCTAGCCGTTGTAGCCCTCATTAGCTCCTCATTTTCACGCTAAGCAATCTCAAGTTATCTTTCAACTATAGCAAGCTATCTGCCTGTTTTCTTCCCGTCCGAGTTAGTTTAAACGTCACATGTTTTCCTATAGATATGAAATTTATAATGTGCCTGGACGAACCCGACATTGACAATTCCTAGTAGGGGTGGGCAATGTCGGTTCGGTTCGGTTTTGAGCTCCAAACCGATTTCATTCGGTTTGTCCAAAACCCAAACCGAAACCGAATTTTGTATTTGTAAACCGATGAATTCGGTTGAACCGAATTTCGGATCGGTTGGGCCGAAATTTTAGGCTAAAGCATTTGAAAGACTTTCATTAAAACATGTCCAATTTTTTTACAGGCCCAATTTTTTTACAGACCCAATTTTTAGCCCAAAATTGAAAACTTTGAGAGAATGGGGTGATTCAGTGCAACAGGGTGTACTGCAGTGCATTTGTTGCATTAATCAAGTATTGACACCTACTTGTTATTTAGTTATTCATATATCTAATTAATCGGTCGGTTCGGTTATAAATCGGTCGGTTCAAAACCATAAACCGATTTCGAACCATTTATAATCGGTTCGGTTCGGTTTAAATTATTTTCTTTCTACTCATATTTCGGTTCGGTTATCGAACCAAATTTGAAAACCGGTTCGGTCAGTTAACCGAATTTAAATCGGTTTTTGCCCACCCCTAATTCCTAGGAATCGTCACCTAATCTTAGGGGTGGGCACGGGATGGGATGAGACGAAATGGACCCATTCCTATCCCATCCCGTTCATTCAGAATCGGGACGGGATGTGATAGACCTCATCTCAACCTCATCCCATATCAAGCGGGATCGGGACGGGACGAGATGAGCACGTACTAAATAGTCCTCCAATAAAAAATAACAAAAAAAAATTTATCTCACATTACTCACACACTAATAATGTAAAATTTATATACATATAACTTACATCATAAATGATAATAGATATTAAATAAATAAATATTAAACTTTTTTTGAAAGGCAAATAAATATTAAATTTTATTTAGAATTAATGATTCAATTCATTTAGATTTCATACAGAATCTCATCTTATATTGATTTAATTTCAACACATTCTAAACTTTAATTAGAATAATATTCTGATTAAAATTAATAATAATAAATATTAAATAAATAAATTTGGGACGGGACGTGATAGGTCCCATCCCACTCTAGATCGAGACGGGACGGGACGGGACGGGACGGGATCAGGATGAGTTTGATCAATTCCAAATGGACCCAAAAAAAATCGGAACGGGTTCGAAATCGCAGGATGGGATGCCCACCCCTACCTAATCTTGCTTGGTTGGCCTCGGCTGCTTGGCTGCGCTACGCACGACGAACTAGTAGCTATAGATCTTGGAGGCATAACAACTTAGAAATTAAAAAGGAGTAACAACAAATCTCTAGATGGTGGATTTCCCATGGACGACACCAATTGTAAGGTATATTCAAGACTCACATTTACTTTTCACTTCAACAGAGTTTACATTATCTCAATACATAAAAATTCTAACCATTACAGTAAATGTAACACCTTCCTTACATATCCTACTGATCTTCACTATTAAGTTATCTATTCAATAAATATTTACTAGGGGTGGGAAAGAATCATGGTCCCGATTCGGACCGGTATGGTCCCATCCCGTTACATAACGAGACCAACTGGTTCATGTTGTTTTTATCCCAATCCCTGCTCCGGACCAGTTAGAATTGGGATGAGACTGGTTTTCACACAGCTTGTCCCGGACCATTCGATCAGTCCCAGTTACTATAGCAAGCCCAAATCAAAGGCTATGTCCAACTTATTTTGCACCCAAGCCATCATCTTTCCTTGGTTCATTTCTTTTCAAGTTCCTTCTCCCCTTCATTTATCTTATTCCTCTCCACCTCCTTTTCCATCGTTCCAAATAGTCCCAACATTTACCAGCTTTTGTTTGATCACGCTCGTCATGGATGTGTTCTCATGCTGCTGGACTGGGTTTGAGCCTACTGCGACTTGGGTCTTGGATGAATCTCCACCGAGCTTTGCTACATGGCGAGGAAATGAGCGAGGAAACCAGCGAGGGGAGTGAGGTGGAGGGGGAGAATCATTCACCCCCCTCGGGATGTGCGCGTTGACTTTTCTTGCGCGCATCCCGAAGAGAGTGAATGGTTCTCTCCCCTCCACTTCCTGCCTTTGAGACCTCCATTGATAGCTTTGGTTCACACATCATCATCAACAAACAATCTGGCAGCAACTTTGATGATCCATCACTCTTTACTACACTAATTTCTTCTTCTTCATGAAGTTTGATTTGGTTTTGTTGATCTGTTTCAGAATTTCAGATTCAGAGCTAACTTCTCATGAAGCTAGTACTTCTACTAAGTCTTTATTTTGTTGTTCTTCTAAAGCTACTTTGAATACTAATTTTGTTATCGACCTCTCTAATTCTTCTTGATTTGTGTCTAATGCCAGCTCCAATTCTTCTCCATTTGAGTCTAATTTCAGCTCATCGGCATTAGTAGAAGAAGTGCCCACTCTACTACTATAGCTACTACTATGTGTTCTTCTTCTTTTTCAATTGGAGCCCAATTTTCAACCTTGATTCCTTCTACTACTTCTTCTTCTACTAAAACCCTATTTCCATACCCGATCTTCAGCCACGTCACCTAGAACTTGGCTCACAGTCATCTTCTCCGCCTCTAATTGTCGGTCTGGTATCGATGATGTCATCATCTGGGGGTTCTTCTTCAACTCTAGAAGCCCCTGTAGGGGTTTTCCCTTCTTCAATGCTTGAAGGGATCTGGTCGAGGTGGTGGTGGGATTGGGTTGAATGAAGGTGGCTGGACTTGGGTATGTGTTGGTTTCAAATCTAGAGATGGGTATTGGAGATGTCTCTAGAGTCTAGAGAAGGGGGATGGGTTTGATAGTGGTAGCGGTGGTGGTGTGGATGAAGAACCAGTTGTGAATGGGTTTGGTTGGGCTTAGAAATTGGTAATTGGGCTTTGGACTTTTTTTGAACCGGGATGGTACAGTCCGGTCCGGGATCAACCGGGTCTGCCCATGAAAATCCACTATCCCGGACCGTTCCGATCCCATTTCACTGGGCCGGGACCAGGACAAGGCCATCACGAGTTGTGCCCACCCATAATATTTACTTAAACATCTTATAGGAAACAAGTTCTTCCACCATAAATATCATTATGGAGACTTTCTTGATCCATAATATCCTAGTAATTATGAGTTTCATCATAGTTATGTTGGGATTCCCTTATCTTCACTAATTCTCTTCGTCCGAGCCCATGAGTCGAATTACAGTCACGCCCATGGGCCAAATTCCACATTATTTCGAGCAGTCAGACCTCTTTCCTTTGTTTTCATGCGCCGAATCCTCAAATCTACTTCCTTTCACGTGGTGGTACTCAGGTATACCATATTTGGCTATAAACCCTGTTGGTCAATTAGGAAAGGTATCAACAAAATTTAACTTTCAAATTTCACTTGCTAAAATATTTTCATTTCATTTTGGCAAAGACGAATGTTAAAAACTTACCCTAATTACTTCTCCTAATCACCTTATCTTAATCCCATATGGTCAATATGGAGATATGCGTCATCCATAATCAAATATCCCATGAAAAAAAAAAAAAAAAAAAACCCTCACGGTTCAACCCGTTTTTCTTCTTCTCCTCTTTGAAAGTGTGAGGTATGATATAATACTCACAAAGAGTCTACTGACACTAGGTTAATGTTGACTAGAATAAGGGTGAATTTTAACTTTTCAAAAATAGAATTTGTTTCGAAAAACAAACGAAAATATTGACTTCAAAGTTATTTGCATAAACTTATTGAAGGCTTATAGTGTGACTTACGTTAAGTCAATACGACAAGGTTCACAAGTTTAATTGATTCACTTGAAAGTGAACACCCAATTAAAAACCTTTTACAAAAAACTCAAAGAAATCCTAAGCAAACAAATTGAACATACAAACAATATAGCAATATCAAAATAACTTAACTAGGCTTGCAAGATAAAGTAAATAGAGTAACAGAGAGGGAAAAAAAAAAAAATCAGACAAACAACACCAATATAATGAGGTTCACCTAAGCTGAAGTTTGATTGGTTTTGACCTGTTAATTACTTCCTTAATGGAAAGGGCTTGCGATCCTCAATCTTTATTACTTGATCAAAAGAGAATTCCAGCTCAATCAATGTTCCACAACCTCGCAAGGCACTCTTATGAGACTTATTGACTTATGGACGTGTGCTTGGGATTTCAAATATACAACTAGGTCTGATATTTGTGCTCCACGAGACTACCAAATAATCAAGGTTCACACCATCATGAGAGCGATACAACAAAGTCTTACCACCTTTTTGGGATTGACACTTATTAGTACAAATCCATTCCACGGATTTAATAACCCACACGGGGTGAATGTGAGTTTAGGCGAAGGCTAACACTCAAAGAGTTTATCTATTCTAGTAACAATTATTTATGGGATAGAGAGACTCAAAAGTTATTTGACATTCACTCACTCGGTCAATGGAAGATGAAAGCGTCACTCAAGGATTAGATGAAGTGGATGAAAGCTCAATAACTATCCAAAACATGCAAATATCAATACAAAGCTAACTTCAACTCTTCTTCCTCACCTTTATTCTCCATTTCTCGTTAGATAACCACATAGCTCATGAAAAGTGAAAATTTTCTTCTTAAAATACATGGATCTCTCGCAAGATAGATGGGTTGTGAGATGGTGAATGGATCTCTCAAAGGGAAGGCTATAAGAGAGTGACTTCAACAAGATGAGAACATGAAAGGTTTGGATAAATTTGAGAGATTGTCCAAGAGACGGATCTCAATTCCTATCTATAAAAAACAATCTGGTCATAGTGAAAATTTCACTATCTCCACTACCTGCTTTTGAGAACGGCTAGAATCAAAACGACTATTTGCTTTGTTAGAATATCTCTCAACTGAAAACGACGTGTCAAAAGTTGAAGCTGACTCTGTGTGTCTATAATAGGTTTTTAAAACAATAGTTTCTCCATTCTCACTTGTTTTTGCAATTGATATGGACGTAACCTTTTGGCACATGTAGATGTTTCTAGAGAATATATACTCAAGGAATATCCATTCTCAAATAGAAGAAAACTAAAATTTGGCTCCTACTCATTTTTGCCTCAAAATAGCTGTTAGTTCTTCATTTGAATTTTGGCCTTTCATTCGCTATTGTCACTAGCCTTTATAGTTTTGACTTGTTTTCATGGATTTACTCTAATCTATTTGTCATTTCACAATGGTCCTCATGAGTTATATAATATCAAAATGATATTTACAATACATAGACTTAATACTTGATATATACCTATATAACTTACATTCACCTTAGCTACAATGGTGATGCGTTTGCGTCACACAGTGAAAATTACATGACTGCCTCTGTTCAAGTTTGAAAATTACAAAGGGAGAGCGAGGATAAATCTTAGATGTCTATTTTGTCCTCACCTGAAAACATAACCAGTTAATCATTTTATGTCGTAGTAGTCATTTTACAAACTTTGTAGGCTTACAACCCACAATTTATGGTGTACGCATGTTGTTACTTTTGGTTGTGGGATAAGCTTGCTTCATGTTGCTTTTTAGTATGTTGCAACATACAACACATCCACGTCAAGAGGAAAAAAAAAATGTCTTTTGACGATCCAATGCTTCTGGTGCATCAAGTTGGATCCCTACACCTTGCACACATATATACAATCATAAGAAAGATTAAAATCATCTACCCTTTAGGAACTCATATGCCAAAAAAGAAAAGAAAAAAGGACATCCTAATGGAACTTTATATTCCTATATTCTAATCACGAGAAGTAATAAAATGTTTTTTTATAAGTTTATTTAGCTTTTCTAACCCAATTGATATACTGCATAAATAAAAAAATAATAATAATAATACCTTGGACAACATACAATTTTTTTTTCTTCTTTTAACGAAAATTGCGAGTGATGTTACAAAAACAAAACACATAAAAAAGGGAAAAAATAATGGGCACACATAATGTGAGTTGGGCGTAGTACGATTTATGAATATACAACTTACATTTGTGGCATAATTTGCAAATACATTTTCACTCTTCCTATCTCTTTTCTTCGTGTTCGACATAGTAAATAATAATTAATAATTAGTAATTACTCATGTAGAAACCCAATATATAAGTTCTTATTTTGTATGTTGATCCCACACGTAGCAAGGGACTTTATTATGTTTATTTGAAGTTCAATAAACAAAATCCTCACCAAAGCATTTTTTTCCTTGTGAGGTAGAAACCTAAACAATTTCAAATTTATTGATCTTTGGTCAACAATAATGATATTTGGGAGCCGTAAGCCAACTATAAAAAAATCCTCGCATCACATGTTTTGATCTGTCATTGGTAAGTCAAATACCAAACTCGCAGCATCACACTTGGGGTGCACTTGAATATCAATTGAATTAATGATTTTAGATTGATAGCAGACTTTGAATGGTCCAAAAAAGATTGGTTTATTGAAGCCTTTCTTTTGTGAATAATTTTTTTTGAAAAGTCCTTCTAAAAGACTTATGTGTGGAGACGAGGGATGATGGGAAGAAGAAAATATGTCATTAGTTATTTTTCCCCATTTTAAGGGTAAATTAGGATGTTTTATTTGAATTAAACGTTTTTTTAAAATGTAAGATTTGATTTTCTTTTTTCATGAGATATTTGATAAAAAATGATACATGTCACTATAGGATTGAGACAAGGTGATAGGAGAAGTAATTGGAGAAGGTTCCTAGCATTCCTCTTCGCTGAAAACCTATCAACAAATTCTATGAACTCCCCTTAATATTCCACCAAATTAAATTTTATCTATGAATACATACAAAATCTGTCTCCAAAATAGCAAGAAATTACACCAAATAGTCAAACATCATTGAATTCCATCATATCATCACTCTTTAATTTCCAAGTTCATCTTGTCTATGATTTTCTCAAAATTGTAAACATTATGCACAATGATACCTTCGTTCAAGGAAACAAGTTTTTGTCATTCGATGTTCCCAAAGTAACCGCGACTAGCTAATTGGATGGCACAAGCCCACATCCGGACCCTTAGCATTTGTACCAAAGATAAATAAATGCTTTATACATTTGTTATGAAGTTAATTAGTTTGCAAAATCGTTAAATAAAAAATCAAATTAATTTAAAACCTACTAAAAAATTAAAAGAATACTTCTACCATGATTCAATATTTTTGTTCTGAAAAACTTGTAATCGATGATGTGGTAAGATCTGTGCCATCATAACAGTTGCATTAGATATCAAAATGTTTTGTGTGGTACACTTGTTGCCACGTCATTGAGTAAAGAAATCTGAGTAAAAATAGAGTTATTGAAGAAAAAAAAACAGCCACAAAGAAAGTCAAATTTTTGAAAAATCAAATATCTTAGAAACAAGAAAAAAAGAGGAAGTTATTACATCATCAAATTTCAAATTTATTACACAAACCAAAAAAGAAACCGTTATAGTCATCATTCAAACACCTGGTCAACCTGAAATGGCATTTTCGTTAATACGAAATCAAAATCTACCCTTCTCCGTAAATCTTCTGCTATCAAAGCAGTGTTCCCGCCTCTTAGTCTCTCTCTTCATTTCTTCACAATCTCTCTCTCTTTCAGACCAAATAACCGAAGAGATCCTCCCTTTCAACTTCCCCCTTTCGAACCCTAACCCTAAAAATCCGGCCTTTAAGTCTACAAGTCTTCAAAACCGACAATGCCTCTCCCAATTTCATCACTCTCTCTCCTCTCAATCTCTCTCTTCACTCAGTTTCACTTAAAATGTCTGAAACCAAAGAAACCCCCAAAAAAGAAGAACCCACTGTGGTTGGGAACAACTGGGACCAAAGATTGAGGTTCCCAATCAGGGAGAGTCTTAAAAAGAGTGTGAAAAGGAGGAGATTGGGGAATGAGGCACCATCGACTCCAGCGGCGAAGAGGAAGAAGAGGTTGGATGACTTGGTGAAAGATTGGGTTAATCAGAAAGTTACATTGGGTGTTCCTGAGAGCCATTGTCGGTTGCCCTTTGTGTATAAAGATCCACAACCAGTAATTTTCTTGAACTTTGTTTTGAATTTTTGTCAAGATTTTGGTGTTTTGTATTGATTTTGAAATTGGGTTTGTTTGATTGTAGTGAAATATGGTTAATTTGAAATGGGGTGGATATGATTTGTTATTTCGGATTGCTGAGATAGTTATCTTGATGAAGTTTAAATTTTTTGAAGATATGGCATCTTTGTATTGGTGTACAAATGGGGAGTCTTTGAATGATAGTAAGAAATGGTTGATTGGATTAGTCTTTTTGGAGTTCCCTTGATTGTGGAAAAGGAGTGGATGAAGTCTATGTATGCTCTCAAAGATAACATCCTTGCTTGTTTTTTTCATTTCATTTCAATTGGGGTCTTTTGAAATGGTTGATTAAAAATTGTATGAAAGAGAACTTTGTTGCCCTTGAAGGGAGAAATTAGAGGATAATTTTAGTTGTGTATTTAAGAATGGCAGAGTAGAAACGACTAGGTTCATTTTGTTTTGAACAGAGGCTTTTGTTATTGTACTTCCTAGATGAGAAAATATAAGTGTATGAAGTGTGGGCATGCTCATAAAACTTTTGATACAATTCATTATAGCATTTGAAATTTCTTAGATAGAAGTTAGAAATAAGTGATTAGATTTGGAAGTAGAGTTATATAGTTGCATATTGCATTGTACCCTTACAGACTTCCGGTGACCAGAAAAAGTAGTTGAAACAAATGGAAATATTTAGCTGTGTCAAGTCTTATGTGGTTCCCTTTGAGGAGTTCAATTGTCCAGCAAAGATTTGATTTCGAACCATATTTGGTTAAGAGGATTCTGGGTGTTCCCTTGGTTGTCTTATATTCAACATTGTTTTTTTCCTATAGCTCGACTATAGTTCTTCCCTTAAAAGTCATACAGAAATTAGAAGTAAAACAAGCTTAAGTTTTTTTATTGGGCATGTGGGTGTGTGTGGTTATACTGTTATATTAAAGGGCTATCTATGTAATTTATTGCAGGAGGAATGCCTCTTATGTAGGGACTACATATATTCTGATGAAGTGTCTTGCTCAGTTAGCAGCTGCATGAGACTTTATCACCGCAAATGTGCCAATGAGAAGCTGGGTTATTCCGGTTTTAGGAAGTTCAAATGTCCACAACATGTAAAGTCCTTTCTGTTTGAGTTTTTGTACTTTTGTTTCTACACTTTACACATTGTTTTCTTTATTAATTTGTATGGTTCATAACGAAGTAGAGTTGCAGCATCCTATAATATATACTTTTGTCATTATAATGAAAGGAAATTGTAACGACAATTGTTGAGTTCATTAGCTGACCCAGATCGATACTTATATATTGTTACAATCAATAGAGACCACAGTTTTATTTCTTAAAAAGATTGCCAAACATCCCGTTAGTATTCAACTCCACGGATGAGTTGATATGTTTGTAGGGCATCAATAAAGATAAAACATCAGGTAGCTGTGTTATTTCCTTGTATGCATGATTATTTTAGTTAAAAAAAGTCCTGTTACAAAAAACTGCATGAGCAGAGAATGGAATTTTTTGTTTAGAAACAGAAGTAGTGTAGTGTTACAAAAAATTTTGACAAAAAAAGCACATGAAATACACAATGATTCAAAAATATTGAACAATGATCAGTGAGAGAAATCGAGAAAGTGTCTAGATGGTAGTTTTTTATTGATGGCTATGTAACTGATTTAGGAAATGAGATGTGAATGTTACTGACAAAAAAGAAAGAAAAGATATGAGCATTTGAAAACAATAATGGGGAATAACATGCCTTAATTCATACATTTGCTTGGTAGGAGGAAATGTTGGTTATTATGCCAAGTTTCACCATTACTTTCTAAACAGAATGTACGGGAAGAAAGACTAATTACTGTCATAGCTAGAGGAGAAGGCTTGCCTCACATTGATGAACTAAGGGAGGAAGCACTCTGATGGTCAAATGAACATCAGCAACTTCACTTTAAATCCCTGCTAATTTTCCAAAAAAAATCACTTTAAATCCGCAAAACTATTGTCTGTGCATACTACACTTTCTCATCAATCTTGCAGATGTCTACTAAATTCAATGCAAGGATGTATGCCTTGGCATGTCAGTTGTGCCATGCAATATATGTTTGGCAAGACTTTGGCACGGCGATTTCATATTTGTTCCATGCTATATGTTGTACTTGATCTTTTTGTGTAACTTAAGTATCTTAGACTAATCTTTGTGCTTGCGACAAAGATGTAGTCAGTGTGGTTATAACTGAGGCGCGTCAATTGCTAGTTGAAAAAAGTAACATCAGTCTCTTAGACCCCTAAGAAAGATACATGTCATTTTGTTCAAGAAAAAGTCACATTATGAGACAGTGAATAAAGAGGTGATTACGAAGAAAAGGGACTCTTAAGAGGTTAAAACTCCAAGATATTTGAGTTCCAATTAGCATTAATGAGTTGAAAAGACCCCCCATTAAACAAGGCTAATAATACCTTAGGATGACCAAGATTTCCATCACCACCCTAATAAACTATATAACTTCTCTCTCCCCCCAACCCCCGAGCGTGTGTCTGGGTGGAGGGTCTAGATTAGCCAAGAAAACTAAATAAATTTTTAGAATCATTTAATAAAGGATACTTTGGCAAGAAGGATGATCCGAACTAGGTGAAGTTGAGAGAATTCAGTAATCCATAGACCTTACCTAAGTTTGCTTAAATTATATGTTGAGTATAAGTGTCAATGTAGATAACTTTAATGTGTGTCAAAAGTAACAAAACAATTAGAGAAAATGGCAATCTAAATACCACTTATAACTAGTAATGACAGGTTGGAATTATTTTTAAGTTTCTATGTATAATTCCTACAGAAACTAACCTTGTAGGCTTCTTGAGATGGCTTATACCTCCAACGTAATGTGTATAATTAAGATTGCATTTTTGTGTCTGAGGTAATCAAGCTTTTGTCCGTTCCTAAGCTAGATTAGACTTTCTCATTTCGTAAATGTATGTATCTTTAGTTATGTTGCTCTTGCTTAAGGAAGGATATCAGTTTGGACTTTTAAGAAGTTACCTATTTTTTAACAGGCACATCCTGGAAAATTGCATGTAAACTGAATATAAAGATAAATTGGTTGGTACCAGCACTTCCATCCTATTTACTTCTCTAGGCATCTGAGGAAGAAAGCTGGGTTTCAAGAAACTTTCAAGGGAGAAAATATTTTCCAAAGATTGTATCATTAAGAAGTTGGGTGTGTTTCTATTGTAGGAAATCAAATATTGTTCACAAGTAAAATCAAGATACGAATATATGTTTGTTATAGTATATTTGTTTCTCTTACTTGTCATTTAAAACAAAAATAAAAGTTACAGCGAAGTGAGAAAATATTTGTTAGTACTTGTCCATGCATTATTTGATAAGCATGAGAATTGTGTCCATGGAGTATCTGGGTATCATAGATATCTTTAGATGAAGCATTCTAATATAAATCGACATATATAAACATACATATATGCATTCAAAGACATGAAGGCATGCTCGTTCTGAGTTTGTTTGGTGACACCTAGCATTTAATACATATATATGATACCCAAATTCCTTATTAATTCACGTAAGCTTGTAACTAATTACATATGCACACAAATAATTACAAACTCACAGGTACGCACAAACACTAATATACATGTCGATGAGTTAAAACACCTTTTGGTTGAAGGAGAGCGTTTTGGGAGAGAAGGTGATTTAAAAGTATATGGCCTTTGGTATTATTATGTACTACCTGTAGAGGAGGCATATATGTATTGCTCAC
The DNA here is from genome assembly GCA_963556465.1 of Berberis vulgaris. NCBI lineage: Eukaryota > Viridiplantae > Streptophyta > Magnoliopsida > Ranunculales > Berberidaceae > Berberis > Berberis vulgaris. Next base: position 70,851,986 of record OY747132.1, read on the forward strand.
AGTAGTATGCTACTCTTCCTATTGTTTGTGTTCTGTTTAATATGCCATAACTACTTCGTTTTGAGGGTTTTTTGGTGTATGTGACTTGTTTTGTTTCATTTATCCTCATTTTTCTTCCTCTTTAGATGTACCAAAATCTGCAAAATGAGGCAATTATGTTTGGATGAATATGTAACTTTTTTCCCACTGCATGATGTGTCTTCATATCAACTAGGGTTATCAACTTTCTTAAAGTTTGATTATTGGAATACTTGTTTTGGCTTCAGGCTTATGCATTTTGGTTTTCCTAACAGGCTTGCTTTCTTTGCAAAGCCAAAAGATCTTGGTCTTGTATAAGGTGCACAGCCGCATCACATCCGCATTGTGCACCATGGCCAAATCAAGTAACCTATTTACCTGGTCAACCTTACCATGCAGTTTGCTGGAGACACCCAGCTGATTGGCGACTTGAGAAGAAGGTCAATCTTTTTTTTTTATCCAAAAAGTGCTTTCCCCTCCTTATTTTGTGAAATTTATTTCTTATTATATAACAATGATAGATTAATGGAGTTGAACATTTAGTTCTTTTCAAATGTCATATTGTTAATCCAATCCACATACATCACCACAAAATAAACCCTTTATATTTGCTTGCTTTAGTGAGGTTCTCACTTATTAATGCCAATCTCTCTTCTTTTTTCATATGTTTGCCTGTTAAAAAAAAATGAAATATACTTTTTTCTACATGACAAACATATTGCAGAATGCAGAGAAGGCTTCCTTGTGCCCTGAATGTGTTCTGATTTTACAAAATATAACTAGTTAAATCACTCTCTGGTTGGTAGTAACAGGTAATGAGTATTTTCCCCAAAAAAAGTAACAGGTAATGAATGCTACAGGCATATATATTTGGTAGGTTCATATGTATTCCTCAGATGGATGATTCGATGTTGCATGTGTCAGTTACTATTTCCTTGTTCACAAACACGGAAATATTTCTGCATTTCTATGCGGAGGAACTTGTGCAAATCTGACATTTATATGAACTGGTTCTGCATTTGTAAAGGAGTTAGTTATTTTGCTCGAGAATAAGAGCTGCATTTAACACGACAGATTCGTTTGTGTCCCCGCGCGCATGCATGGGGGTTGGGGAGTGGAGGGTGTGGATATATACAATGGAATGTATGCATACTTACATTCTCGATGGGTTTATTGGAAAATGACGCATCTTATTCTGAAATTTTATTTGTTTAATCGCTCCTCAGATTTGCTTTGTCCTTAATTATCTGTTCAACAGTTATTTTTATTGATTAGGTCTGCTGACAGGCCTGCTTTATCTTTGGTTTTGCAGGATTCAGTTCCCACGAGTGACATGGAGGTCAGAGTTCTCAAAACTTGTGGCCATAACTTTCTTACATGTCAAACTGTTCCTGCAGATAGATGAGTCAAGGATTGCTTAACTTTTTTGTTCGGTTAAATTAAATTAAAATGAGTTCTACAGAATCATTTTTTGGGAAAACGCTTGATACCCTTCGCACTTTTAGTTGTCAAGCTATAAAAAATGACTAAGATAGTTTGAATTTTCATAGCTGCAATATACCATTCTGTATTTTTATTGGTCAAAATCACTGGTCCTAACATTTTTTTTTCAAAATCTGTAGGAAATATTTCGGCTCTTGCCTGTACCATATGTTCAGCAGGAATTTACCATTGACCTGAACTGGAAAGACATAAACAAAAGTACAACTGAGCCACCTCCATATATACGAATTACTCGGAGTATCCTATACATCTAAAAAATTGAATCAGTTACCAACTTCTCGTGCAGATTATTGAAGCTTTTCAGCAAATATTTTACTATAATAACTAAAAAGTAGTAAAGTAGTTTCTTAGTTCCTGGCATTTAGTGCTTGTTGCCTCAAGTTATCAAGTATTCAACGCGGTTATGTTTCCCTTAACCATATACCAAGATGAGTACATAGGTCGATTAACAAAGAAGCAGCGCTATTCCGGGGTTTCTGATGCAGGCTGCACAGATTGTGATCCTACAGAATGCTGCGAGGACTGTGTTTGCAGGTATGATTCCCTTCTTGTGGAAAAATTTGAAGAGTTCTTTCTATTTTTTTTTTTTTTTTTGGTGAAGCAACCATAACCCAAGTTATTCTCAAAGTTCCCTTTATGGATACGATGCAAGAGAAAAGCTGTTAATTTAATACTTGCACCTGTTATCAAATGTGAACATCATGATGATGACAGTGAGTAAAAAAAAGCATCTGGAGGATACCAACAGTTGTATCCAGCGTTGAAGGGCCAGAGAGCGCGGACTTTGACGGTGACTTCTTGATGATTACTACAAGAAATCAATTAGTTTTGTTCAACATAGCAGTGCCACTATTAGTGTGGTTACTAATCAGGGAAATATGCGTATGAGTATTAGGTTATCAAGTACAAACAGTTTGAGGAGTAATACTCACGCCAACGAGAGAGAAATCTAATGGAGATATAGAAGGATCCAAGTTGAAGGTCAGAAGTTCAAGCTCTTGAAAGGCGTAAGCATGAGATTGAATACCAAATGTTCAAGCGAAAAAGAAATGTGTCCAAGTAAATTGAGTTCAGTTGAATTGGATTCTTTATTACTTTCTATGGATTGAACTTCTACGACTAATAATTGAAGTTTACCATACAGTTACTGGAGCTATTATGTGTGATTTTCTTGAAATTCTTAAACTGTGAAAAGCAAGGCAAGTCATTCGAACTAGAATTACAGAGGACTTTCACTAGACTCCTGGTTTAATGCCTCAGCTTCCGAGTGTGGTAGTTGATAACTAAGTGATCATGTATTCACTAATCGGATGGTCTGAATCAATGTAGAAACAAATTTCGGTTGAGATATAAAAATGAAAATATATGTCACAGAAACTTTATAGAGTTTATTTTATTTAGTTCAAAAAGGGTGGAAATTACAAGTTTCCATTGTTTTCAAGTACCTTTGGGAACTCCATATATATATATATATTGTTATGTCTTATCTAATATGCTCTTCATTTATGCATCAAGTCATTTGACTATTCTTCATCACCGACTTCTTTCATAATGCATACATTTCATAGTTTTAAGCTTTTAGTTGGTCAAGTATAAAGTCTGTAGGTTATGACATGATTGTTTCATTTGACAGAGTGCAATCTCTTAGCTGCTCTAAGGCCTGCCATTGTAAAAGCACATGCAATAATAGACCATTTCGCAAAAAGAAAAAGATTAAAGTCGTCAAGGTAAGAAGTTTCTTCTGCAAAAAGACAGTTGATATTCTATAAAGTTTCTGAAGTAAATTGTATTTCAGACACAAAATTGTGGATGGGGAATACAGGCAGCTGAGCCTATTATGCAAGGGGAGTTTATCATCGAATATGTTGGTGAAGGTAGTGGTGACATTCTTTTTTCTTGCTACGTTCTGTTTGTTCATGTATCCATTTTGGTTGAGTTGTGTACGGTACTTCTGCATATATAAACCCTTGTTTTGATTGTTTAGACTTTAGATGCTCCATCTCTATCTACTCTATTTATAATGATGTGTTTGTGGTTAATCTTCCATTCTTATTTCATTTGTTACTATTTCTTGTTTAAGCTTTTGGCGATTGGTATCCTTCGAAGTATAAGACAATATTAAATCTTTATTCATGTTACAAAAATATTAGATAAGACTTGGAATCAATGGTTGTTTTCGAAGATTTCCAATTTGGAGAATGGGAACTCATTGTGCCTTATGAAATGGAAATGCTGAGTTTGAATTCAGTTCTGGGAAAGCAATTGGTGTACTCCAAAACCCTTGAGTCAGATGTTTATTCTCATTTACAGGCTATCTCTAGCCAAATCAGCTATGGTCTCTCCTTTGTTCCAAGGTTCCTCTAGCAGCTCTCCAAGCTGAGATCTCAAACTTGGAAGAGGTATCAAAGTTGAACTCCCCACCTTGCTCCTATTACTTGAAGTGCTCAGCCAAATTATCATCTCTGACAATGAAGATAATTGGAATTGGAGTGATAAATTAGTAATATTTTCTGTCCTAGACTCCCATGGGAAGCTCCAATCTGAGATCACGACCTCTGCTCAACTAGCTTCTTTCCCTTCCCCCTTTGGGCACAAAATCTTCCCAAGAAAGGAAATCCAAGAGTAAACTTCTTTGTTTGGGCTTTAGGTCACAATCTTGCTTGGAGAGGCCTTATAATCACTAATAGGTGAGTGTTGCGCCAGCACCACTCTGAATCTCTTGAGCATTTATTTTTCTCCTGCCCCTTCACCATCCGTTTATGGGCCTCCATTTGTAGTGAAGCTAACTGCCTTCCTCCAATTGCATCCAAACTGTTTCAGTGGATTAAGCTTGGGGTAGAAATGGCCTTTCAGGTAAAGGGGTTTAGCTATGGGACAAAGTCTATTCGCCATTTTGTAGAACATATGGAAAGAAAGAAACAAATGAATTTTAAAGGGATAGCTAGTGATGTCCTCAACTTACCAAATCTGTCAAGTCTTTGGTCTAGCAATGGGGAGTCATTTGGGGAATAATCGTTGTGCAACCTTTTCACATGTGTATTTTCAACTGGCTTAGGATTTTTTCATGTAATTTGTGCAATTTTTCTTTCTCTTAGCTAGTTTGCCTTGCTCAGTTACTAGCTGAGGTATTGTTCTCTCTTCCAGTTTGGTTTTCCATTTATCTTTGTCGTTTTATTGATAAAAGAAATCCAATAAATTGAGGTCCTTTCTATTTTAACATAGTTCATATATTTATTTTTGTTAGGGGCATTGGCAGTTTAGGGACAAAAAAATGTTTTTACTAACCTGGGAGGACCCGCTTCATTTTAGGTTTTTAATCATTTGAGCTGAAATTTTAAACGGATAAACATTAGAATCAATTCGTTTGGACACAATTCTTGAGATACAAGTTTAGGTCCGCGCCATTAAATATCTTGATAAACAGTCTTGGTGGGTGTTTAAGGACTGCCCTTGGATAATAGGCACTGGCCAGCCTGTGGCGCGTCCAAGATGGGCCCTTGTTTGCTTCATGATTATGAATAGAGAAATCTATATTTTCACATTTTAATTTGTATCTCGAGGCACACATGTCAAAACTACCTTAAATTTTGACACATTGTTGGTATTTAATTTTCCTCAAAATTTGAGCTCAAATGATATAGTTTTTATTTAGTTATGTGTATGTAGTGTCGTTAATTTACAATGAAAACTAAGGCCAGCCAAAATGTTTTTTTTATCCCTAATGTACCAATCTATTTTGTTATTAGAAATAGTCATACAATGCAAATGCAAATTTCAAAATTTCTATGATTTTGTCTATTACAAAATATTCTTTTCATTACTGGATACATCTAACTCCCTATGTAATGTCTTATCTTTATTCTCAAATGCAAAATGAGTGTAGGGTGCCTAACCCAGAATAGATGATGGTTGCACTAGGATGCATCCCACACCTCTTAGGAAGCCATCCTAATGAAGCTTCCTAAGTGTGGACTGCTCTTGAACTAACACGGGGGCCATTTCAGCTCATCTAATTTGTGATTGATGTTGCCACAGGTCAAGGGTTCAAATCCCATTATGACCCATTTCAGTGAAAATTGTTGACATTCAATGATCAATATGAAATACATGGAATTAAAAATGAATCCTTCAATGTCCAATTCAAAAAGGTTTGTTGTAAATTGTAATAGTACTGTGTTTGGTTGGGAAGTTCTATATCTGGGATTCCTTTGAGACTTACTCATTATAGGAATGTTTATTTATTTAGCTTCTCTATTGCCTTCAAAATAGTGGAAGTGGTGTGGCTTATTTTCCTTGATCAGGTGTTTCCAGTGTAAATCTATACCTTTTGGCCTTCATTTTCTTTGTTTTAGTTTCTTTCGCCCTCTGATTAATTTTGCATCCTATGTCATGCGTTTGTCTGAATCTCAATATGCTGGTCAGCAGAAGACGATAAATAACTAATTAAAGATAATTTTTTGATATTGATAACTTGAAATTTCTTTAGCGTGTTCAATATGCATTTTCTTTCAAATCTTATGAACATATTTCATGAGTGTCATTCTTGGCTGACCTACCTGCCATGAAGTAATTTTAATTAATTAAACAGGTTGTAATGTATATTTTACTTTATCATTTTTAAAATTGATAACCGTTCCTATTTGTTTCACAGTTATTGGTACTATGAAATGCATAAGACGGCTTTGGGACATGAAAAATAGAGGAGATGAGAACTTTTATATGTGTGAAATCAGGCCAGATCTTACTGTAGATGCAACATTCAAGGGAAATAAATCACGCTTTCTGAATCACAGCTGTGAGCCGAACTGCAAAATGGAAAAATGGTTAGTCAACTAAACATTTATCATTATCCACTGCATTATAGAGTATCACAGACCGGTTCTTGACTCATCGGTCTAGGCCTCATGAATCTGTGTGGAAAGTGGAATAAGGCCGAGTGTCTGTACCAATGGTAATATTGATTGCAGGATTTTTTAAATATGTAATGTTATGCAAGTAGCAGTATTGAGTTATTTATTATTTTCTAGTGGGAATTTTATTTTTGAATAGCAGTATGTTTTCATTTTGGATAAATCACAGAACACAGCTAGTGCTATGTCCAAATTCAACTTACCAAGGAAATGTCATCTGTGGCATATCCTCACAAGTAAGAAACTGTTGGATCTTTTGATTGGCTTGGGTAATATGAACTCTTTCTTCAAAAAGTTTCTTTGGTTGATGCATCTTCAGATTTAGATTCATGGCAAAGTTGGCTCAGATGATAGTGTGTGTTGTGTGAGCTGGGCTTCTCTGAGATACCGGCCTCCCATTCCGCTGAACTTGTTTATAGTTTTGAGTTATGAGTCTAAGATATGCATCATTGTTGACCTTTTTCTAGGCAAGTTGGTCGAGAGACACGCCTGGGAGTCTTTGCTTTGAGTTTCATTGAAGCTGGGGAGCCTTTGACATATGATTATCGGTAATATGTGGATTCTCTCGTTTATTTATTTATTATTATTTATTTATTATGATGGTTGCTTTATTTGGTAGTTATTCATTATTTATCTCATCATTGGCATGGCCTGTTTCTCAGCGCACTATTATTTTTCACGTTAGGAAAGATTAGTTCCAATATGGCATGCTGTTAAGTTTTCTTATGGATATAGATATTGTTGAGTTGAGACATTGAATTTGCTCATATGTGCTTGTTTGACATTGTTAAGTATAAAATGGGCAGGTTAGGGTTTTTGGTGGGATTCAATGTAAAAGTTAACAAAAATCTCGATCCATACCCGGCCCATTTTACGCCCTACATTTTCTTCTTTAGTTCCCCTAATGAGTTGGTATCAATAGTGTTCTAAGCCTTCTTTGGGCAGACTAAATGCCCTTGTATCGTAGTTTCTTCTGTTTGCAAAGTGGTTCAGCCAATAATGATCAAAGCTTATAGAGATGTTGTATAGGGACTAATATGGATGTCAAACATTATATACCATGTACTCCATACTCTTCTCAGGGCATGACAGTCTGAGCTGAATATAAATTTATGCTTTTTGTGCTCGAGTCTTACGTCAAAATTAGGTGAAATAGTCAATCTTCTAAGGTACTTCATATCAAAGGTTTGAATTCGCTGATGTTCTTAACTAAAGGACCACAAAAGGCTTTAATAGATGAAAATTTGAGGATTTTTTTTAGTAGAAATCTGAAAGGTGACACAGGAATGTTCTCTACATACTGCGAACTAAGGAATGTTCTTTACAATACTATACCATAGAAGATAGTTTTAGATCTGTATCAGGGATTTATAAAACAGAGGACTAACAGCAATTTGGGGCTTTTTGTGCACAGATTTGAACTTTATGGACCTAAAGTAAAATGCTGTTGTGATTCCTCAAATTGTCGAGGATTCCTTGGATCCAAGAAAAAGGTTTGGTCCAAGGAGAAGGGAAAAACAAACAAGAGCAATCATCCCAAATGCAAGAGAGTTTTGGCAGCAACGTCCCTGGAAATTTCAAATGAATAATTCATCTATTGGCAGCATCCTGTACATTATTATCCTACTGCGAAGCAGGAGATTGAATACGTGATTCTCAGTCCGTGTAGTTGTCAACGAATTTATGCGGCACTCAATAAAGGTCACATTCTTTGCTTTTATGACCGACCAATTATCTTTTTCATCTTTCTTCTTTATTAGTTTGTAACGATTCTAAACAATTGTATCAAGAATGCTTGTCATGTGTAATTTTTTTTGCAATTAATGAATAAAATCTGGGATTCCATTTCATTATCTAATTCTGCTCGACTGCGCGCAATTTTAAGGGAAATTTTGGTGTGAGAGTGTCAGGTGGTTGGATGTTGGTGCAGAATGCACTTCTCCTACAATTTTTTTGAGCGAATATTTCATGACACATTTCTTCTTTTTGTGGGCACAAGAAATGGAGGAATAATTGAGTTCATTTCTAACACATCTGGATTCAGTATTGCATTTTGTGCAATGTATCTTCATATCTAGCAAACCTGGCTGGCTAGAATTGTTGCGTCTCTAATGATAAGCATTGACCTACATATCTCAAGTTTCGAGTACTTCAATACATACGATTAATCACAAGGTAGAAGAGCAGGTAGAAGAACAAAAACTGAATCCTCTAAAATTAAAATGAGCACTTTTACCATTGTTTTAGTCCTTACCATTTCTCATGAATCTTTAGCCCTGTTAAATCACCATTTGGTTTCATGTGCAATAGCAAATTTTATATTTAAATTCACCCATTTGAAAGATAACGAACACACTGTGTCATAGGATTTTGGAAGATACACTTATGGTAGTTCATCAATCATCATCATAAACTGTGTATTTATGTTTAAAATCCTGCATTTTATATCTATCTCTGTAAAACCTCAAAATACAAAATTAGATCTTAAAATCTCTCCTCTAGATTACAGCATTCTATGCTTCCTAATGAAGTTTGTCGTGTTCATTGCTACAGCGGTAGAGCATGCATATGCTCCAGCCAAGCACAATGTAGATGAAACCAAAAGAATAGCCTTCCACTGTTGTCCCGAAACTAGAATAGCCAATGCAGCACAAGCAATAGCCAGAACAGAAAGAGCATTTTTCCAAGTTTGAAATGCTTGAACAGCGCTCCTACATCCTTTACAATGTATTACATGACGAAAATACCGATTTGCAAGGTTAGGTGCATACATTGTTCCAACTCCACCCTTAGCTGGAGAAGACGCTGACATGCCTGCAACTAATCCTGCAGGTGCATGCTCAACCACAGCAGGTTCTTTCGGCATTGAAACTGTATTATGTCCAAAGTGGTAAGGCATTCCATGCCCAACTTTATCCATCCATTTCCTATACTCAGAAACCCAGATGTCAGAGAACTTCAGATTAAGGTATAGTTTCTTTGTAGGAACCTTCTCTTTTATTAGGATCTCATTCTGCGATGACAGAAAACCCATGTCTTGTTCGAAAACCTTGCTTGCATTCTGATGAAAGTACCATTTAGGAAACACCTTTGCTAGGGGAGACCTTCTTGTGCCTCCGAACCTCACAATCAACATAGACTTCCCTTGCCCAGATGGCCTACATAGAAATAGACCTGTGAAATAGTCTTTCTCTCCATTCTTACCGACAAGTTCTCTGTTGTTTTGAAGCACACATGGTGCTTCAAAACGTAGGAAATTTGGTGTGGTTTTGTCGTTCTCTTTACCCCATTCACCAGCAAATCCTCTATCTGTCCTCTCAATTAACTTGAACAGAAGTGGTTGAGCATCTTCCCTCTTGGCAGTCCAGTCAGTTCTATCATGTGAGATCGGTATATGGGCCGGGTCCATGAGGTTTTCGAGAAGTATTGAATGATCGTAGGGTAGCTCATGTGTAGTTGAGATGTCTTGGAAGCCTGGTCTAGCAAAGTTTTCAAACCAAGGTAGCTTATCTGGGTTTGCTGGATTCTTATCAGACATCCATATCCATATTACTCCTTGAGAATCCTTTACCTCATATGTTTTGACACAAGCTGATTGAGGAATTTTCGCTCCTTTAGGAAGCTGTAGTGGCATTGACAAGGGGTCATTAAAAGCATCATTTGCAGAACAGAAAAACAGTCAAATGGATTGTTGTATGCAAATGCCCAAACTATAGAGCTTATAGGGTAGAATCCAGGACATATTCGATTTCCCAGGGCGTAGATGAATCAGTGTGTTCCATGATTCAGTTGTCTACTAAAATCAAATGTTATGTTTCAATAAATAAAGTTGATAACCAGATAACTTGTTTATGTCAATGATTTGCATCTTGTAATTCTTGGTTTACTCGTGAATGTTTATTGATCGAATTAAACAAGGTGTACTTGAGACATACCTGAGGTATCTTTACGCATTTCCCCTCGCCTTCAAATTGCCAGCCATGGTAGAGACATTCCAACCTTCCATCAATCAGCTGACCTTCAGACAGTTTTGCTAATCTGAATCAATATTAAGTAGACCATCAAAACTAAGACTAATCCATTCTAAAGGTGTTTTTGGACAAATTCCCTTATAGCCTGTAAAAAATTCCTCAAACTTCCTAGAACTATCTTATTTTGTGCTTGTGGAAAACATATTCTCCATGCTACACCTCTGAACAATTCCTATGTTTCTTATGTCTACTATGGTAGAGGATCAATTACTAACAATTATCAAGTTAAGTGTTGATTGATCTAGTAATAGACAATAAAAACCGAGGATTATTACCTGTGAGGACATCGATCTTGATGGCATCTGAAAACACCCTCACCATCTTTATACAACACAATTTGCTTATCAAACACAGTGAGACCCAAAGGAGCATCATCTGGAACATTCTGTGTAAGATACAATGGGTACCACTCTTCCTTCCAATCATACTCTACTACTCCCTTCTCTTCTTCCTCATCAACAGATGGCCTCACCAAAACATGATCATCATCTTTGCCTCCATCCACTGACACCTCACCATTGACCTCTGCCACTGCAGAGCACTTGATCCACCATCCTATCCTCCTTCTCCTCAATGGTCTAACACCCAACTGTGCTTTAACTGAAATAACTGTATTTGGGGTACTTGTTCTTGGTTTTGCTAAGGTGGTGAAGTTAGTGAGAGGGAGTGTTTTTGAGAGAGAAGGGTCAGAGAAGAGTATTGGTTGGAGTAGAGACATGTTGTTGGAATGAAGAAGAATGGATTCCGAGAAGAAGAAAAAGAAGACGTGATGAAGGGAGCAGGAGAGTTTAAATGAGTCAAGTTTTGTTCTTCTTTGTAACACTCCAGTCCTGACCACACAAAGGTGTTCCGAGTGTAGATGAGGACAATGGGCTCTACTACATGGAGGGATCAGGACCCTCCACTTCTACTTTGGTGACATAGTCATTATTTCTGGGGTAGTGATGATATTTATGAAAAATAAGTTGGTGGAAATAAGTTGTTTTGAGGATCACTTATTCTTTTTTTTTTTTTTTTTTGAAAAGGAAATATAAATTAAGCAGCATCCAAATTACAAATAGAAAGTGAAGCTTCATGAGCCAAATTATGGGCCTCTAGGTTGAGGTCCCTATTAATATATTTACATCTCCACTTAAAGAGCAAAAGTAGTCTTTTAATATTAGTGATAATAGGTCTCCAAGTCTAGTCCATAACAAAAGATGAAGATGTGTCCTCCTGGATGGCGTGCAAAAGATTGGCCGAGTCTCCCAACAGAAGGCCTTCATCCCATCTCTGAGCACGAATCAACTCTAGAGCTGCTTCCACCGCATAGGCTTCTGCCATAGTGCTATCTGTGACCGTACCAGAAATAGGGCAAGCAAGAGTAGCAACTAAATCTCCTCGCATGTCCATTGCTACCACTCCATCAACACCCTGTTTGGAATAATTAAAGTAGCACGCATCAAAATTGACAATGATAAAGTTCGGATGAGTGAGTTGATATTGATCAATGAGGCGTTCAACTGATGGCTAGAAGCCACCGTGAGTTGAGCTTGCAAGATATCTCGTCTGGCTGAGTCAACAACTGGCAGATGCTCAAGCGGTCTATTGGGTACAATAGGTCTGGACTAGACTCCCCGATTGGCAGGGCCCCCAGCTGTGCTTGATTGAAAATTTGAGACATAGATTTATGGTTCATTTGGTTCGAATCCACTATTGAACCATTGTTTGGACCAAGAGCCCATGTGACGTTAAGCAAATGAGTGAAGATGTGGAAAATCAATCTTTGCTCCTTTAAAGATGACCAAGTTGCGGATCCTCCAAATAGTTCAAAAAGTGGTCATGAATTGAGAGATCAGTATATCTCTCTCATTAGCATGCAATTAGTTGTTTCTCACAGAAAGAGGACATAGTCTGTGAGTGAAACCAGACTTGGGTGTGTCTGTTGCCAGTCAAGGATGTGCGCCAAAACCGAAGTGCGAGCGGACAACAAAAGAAGAGGTGAACTCCGTTCTCCGTAGCAGAGTCACAAAACGGACATACATTATAATGGGGTATGATCAAGGATCAGGTTTGTAAGTTGAGGACACTTATTCAATAATGTGAAAACGGGTTGTTTTTAGTTCATTTATATTCAAAGAGCAAAACTAATTTTTCTTAGGTAGTTTATGAATGCAATGGAATTGCCTTGTTTTCCTTTTGTGAAAAGGACATTGTTGCGTGAAACTATTAAACTCGTCCCGCTTGAAGACGCGGCTAATTTACAAACCATGCAATGCGGGTAGGTGTTCTAAGTTGTTCTAAGTTTGACCATCCATTCAATATTGTTGAAAGTAACGTAAAGAAAACAAAAAAATAAGAGTAGGGAGGAAAAATAGAGGGTTGTATTATTCATTGATATGAGCCTCTATATATAGAAGTAGCAATTACATAGTATCTCAATTTGAAATGAGATAGGAAACCTATGCCACTAAGGAATCTAAATCCTACTCCATAACAAAGAAGATATCCTTCCTCGTTTGGACTAGTCACACAATCCTAGTTTGACTGCAACACTCCCCCTTGTGACGTCCAAACACGACCTTACGTTACGTTGATGATGCATGCCATGTTGCCTCGTTAAAACCTTGCCAAGTAACAAAAACCCAGTGGGAAAAAATAACCTTGGTCGAAGGAAAAATAGTACAACGCGTCATTTCCTTGAAGATGAAGTAAACGTTTCGAGAAAATCTTCGTTGCGCATCAAATCTCCCTCTGATGCCAAGGTCTCCCCCTGATACCAACAATCAAGGGAGATCAGACAATTTATGTAGTCCGATATCACGCACATGTTTCTCGAAAGTTGCTTTCGGTAAAGCTTTCGTGAAAAGATCTTCCACATTGTCATCAGATTTAACCTCTTTTACTTCAATCTTCATGAACATTTGTTGTTGCTGATTATAAAAGAACTTCAGCGATATATGCTTAATATTGTCACCTTTAATGTAACCTAGCTTCATTTGTTCAATGCAAGCAACATTATCCTCGTAAATGCACGTAGGTTCATCTGTGGTTGACTTCAAACCACAAGTACTTCGAATATGCCTAATTATGGATCTCAACCATACACATTCACGAATTGTTTCGTGAAAAGCAATAATCTCTGCATGATTTGAAGAAGTAACAACAAGAGTCTGTTTTGTCGACCTCCAAGATATTGTTGTATTCCCCATGGTAAAGACATAACCCGTTTGGGAACGTCCTTTGTGCGGGTTAGAGAGATACCCGGTGTAATACCCTTGTGTGGGCGGATCGGAGGGGGAGGGTGCGTGGATCCCAAGAGGGGTTGTGCGAGCTACAATGGGAGAATTATAGTCCCACATCGCTTAGGTGAGAGAAGAGGATGTGTTATATATGTACGAGGTTGGATCTACAAAGTACTACGCGTATTAAAGCCGTGCGGGCCTTGAGCCCAAAGCGGACAATATAGTACTCTGTGGATCGGGTCGTGACAGAATGGTATCAGAGTCAGACCTAGCCGAAAGTGTGCCAATGAGGACGTTAGGCCCCCTTAGGGGGTGGAATGTAATACCCTTCTGTGGGCGGACTTGAGGGGGAGGGTGCGGGAGAAGCCCAATAGGCCCATGGATCCCAAGAGGGGTTGGGCGAGCTACTAAGGGGAGATTATAGTCCCACATCGCCTAGGTGAGGGAAGGGGATGTGCTATATATGTACGAGGTTGGATCTACAAAGTACTATGTGTTTTAAAGCCGTGCGGGCCTTGGGCCCAAAGCCGACAATATAGTACTCTGTGGATCGATTTGTGACACCCGTCATCAGCAAAACCTGTCAAGACATCACTTGGAGTCTGACCAAAGCGAGCGACAGCACGTTTGCCGGCGTTGACGATGGCTTGACTGGCGGTGGGAGATGTGGCCCTGCCATCGATTTTTTGGAATTTTCCTACTTCGTGAGGATCAACGTCTGGTTTTGATCTCTCTCTATAGGGATAAAACAAGCCCATATCAATCGTACCTCTTAGGTATCAAAATATATTTTTAATGCCAGTCCAATGGAGGCTTGTCAGTGCAAAACTAAATCGAGCCACCAAGTTCACAGCAAATGAGATGTCCGGTCTCGTACATTGCGCTAAGTACAATAATGCACATGTTGCATTTAGGTAGGGCCCTTCTGCCTCTAGTAACGCCTCGTCCTCCTCCTTGGGACGAAATGGATCTTTCTTCGGATCCAGACTCCGGACGATCATGGGAGTGCTACAAGGCTTAGCTTTATCCTCATTAAAGTGCCTTAACAATTTCTGAATATAGCCCGATTGGTGAATCATAATCCCATCGGCACGGTGCTCGATCTCCAATTCGAGGCAAAATCGGGTTTTCCCAAGATCCTTCATCTCGAATTCAGACTTCAGGTACTCAGCGGGTTCCTTTAACTCCTCTAGAGTTCCAATCAAATTCATGTCATCGACATAAACCACAACAATAGTAAACATGGAACTTATTCTCTTAATGAACACGCATGGGCATAACTCATTGTTTATGTATCCCCCTCCGATCAAATATTCACTTATTTTGTTATACCACATCCGTTCAGATTGTTTCAATTCGTAAAGTAAACGATTCAATCTGATAGAAAATGTGCTCCGTGATTTAGAGCTACTTGATTCGGGCAAACGAAGTCCAATATCCAAGACTTTCATGTATATCTCTGTATCTAGATCCCCGTAGAAATATGCCGTAACCACATCCATAAGCTGCATATCCAGTTTTTCGAAAACTACCAAACTAACAAGGTAGCGGAACGTTATTACGTCCATTACGGGAGAATACATATCCTCAAAATCGACGTTGAGGCGTCTCCCAATGATGACTCCTCTCGGACATATTCATAGTCCGGGATATTCTCATGGGATGATTCGATCGAGATAGCGATGTCAGATGGATTGGTTTGTGTTGTCTGCGTCCTCTTCCTAGGACGATAATCCATCGAACCCAGCGCTTTCTCACGAGATCAAATGACTGGTTAGCCGCCAGGGTACCACACGCACCGTTTCCGTCATGGGTGGCGCTACGTCCTGTGGTGGGGATGTCAATCCTTGCAGGCACGTTTGCAGCAGGTATATGTGATCTCGTCACTTTAGTAATATCAATGAAAGCGTCTGGCAACTTATTTGCTACGCTCTGAAGATAGAGAATTCGCCGCACCTCACTCTCGGACTGTGCGGTTTGAGGATCAAGATGAGACAAAGTGGGGACAGACCACGACAATTCCTGTCGTTCCTGTTGAATGTTAACGTTCTTATCTTCCCCTAACGACGGGAAGACTGTCTCATCAAAGTGTCAATCCGCAAATCGTGCGGTAAAGAGATCGCCTGTCAAGGGTTCCAAGTAGCGGATAATTGATGGTGTATCATATCCCACATATATACCCATCCTTTGTTGAGGCCCCATCTTGGTACGTTGTGGCAGCGCAATTGGCACATAAATCACGCACCCAAAAATGCGTAAGTACGAAAGATCTGGTTTGTACCCAGTCACTAGTTGTGACGCAGAGAATGGTTGGGTGGCAACCGACTTCAAACGGAGTAACATTGCTGCGTGCAAAATTGCATAGCCCCATGCGGATATAGACAGGTTGGTGCACATAACCAACGTCCGAGCGACCATCTGCAACCTCTTGATGGTGGCTTCCACGAGATTGTTTTGGGTGTGAACATGGGGAACCAGATGTTCAACATCAATTCCAATGGACATGCAATAATCGTTGAATGTTTTCGATGTAAACTCTCCGGCATTATCAAGTCAAATTGACTTAATAGGGTAATCCGGGTAGTGAGCCCTCAGCCGAATAATCTGGGCTAAGAGTTTAGCATATGCAGCATTTCGAGTGGACAGTAGCGTGACATGTGACCAGCGTGTCGACGCATCAATCAACACCATAAAATATCTAATTTTTCCGCAAGTTGGTTGGATAGGTCCACAAATATCCCCTTGAATTCGCTGTAAAAATGGGATGGACTATTTAGAAATCTTTGCATAGGACGGTCTCAATCCTAATTTTCCCAAGGAACAGGCTTTGCAGAACGAGCAAGTTGTGTGCATGGCGGCACCCCGTGGTGCGGCGGCGGCAGCAGCAGCAACGGCTGCACCCCTTGGTGCAGCGGCTCGTGGACCAGCGTTGGTCAATCGAAGCGAATTCCTTTTAGTGCTTCGGGTAGCTCGAAAGAATGGATGTCTTGCACAATGCAAAGTGAACAAAATTAGTGTTTTTGAGCCAATGCTTCCAAGAACAGATATCTATGGAACTGGATTAGAATGAAACTCGAAGTTTCAAACAATGGTCGTGAACGATCATCGTTCAATGCTACGCGAACTACCATAGTTCGGAGCGAATATCATGGTTCAAGTTTCATGAACTGCCATAGTTCGGAGCGAATGCGAACCCCCACTGTTCGACTTGGTGCAGGCTTCCATAGTCCGACTTAGAGGGAATGGAGTAGAAAGCTAATTGAGAGAGACTGAAATTTAAATTAATTCACAAAAGCTATAAAGCTTACATATAATCAAAGTAAGCCATCACAAACTTTCAGAGGAGTTAGTAACGTCGCAAGGAAATAGATAAACAATGAGAAAGCCAAATATATATATATATATACTGTAAAATTGCGGACAGCAAATCAACATATAATGCTCAAGCAGTTACATTTTCCTCAGCAAATTATTGATGCAACCAACAAGATAGTGACCACTAACCACTTATACTACGGAACTCAAAGACATGCCAAAACACAAGGAATATAAAAACCATATTTGAAATAATTTTGAAGACAATAAAGTGAACATATGGTGGAACAGAATCAGGAAACACAGAAAATACGAAAACAATATTTACCAACTATATGACTTGCATAAATACTAGCAGTAAACCCAAAGAAAACAAAAGAACTGTAGAAAAAGTAACAACTAACAAGGAGACCATTTTCAGGAAATTTCCTTGTTCATGTTGTGCCCTATTCAAGATATTAAATACATGTGGACAAATAGGATTTACTTTGAACAATTTATGGGCTTAGTAGGATGGAAAATTCTAGGGGTCGAGGGAGGGAACGAGGGAGGGAGCGAGGGATGGGTGGTAGCCACCCATCCGCCCCGAGATAAGCGCCATCGCGCATCTCCATTCCGATGCGCTTATCTCGAGGCAGATGGGTGGTTACCACCCATCCCTCGCCCCTTTCCCTCGCTCCCTCCCTCGCTCTGTAGCAAAGCTCTAGTAGGATAGACACCTGGACATGTTCCTTCTTTTTCAATTTTGACAGAAATGAAAAAGTTGCAAGGAACTCTTGCTGCAAAAGGCTTAGATAAAGCTTATATTACAAAGAAAAGGGCAATTTTCTCATATAAACTCATGAGACTTGTGCAAAATGCAGATATTCCTCCCTTAAGACCTTAAGATAAGGTATGTGTTCTTATGTCCAAGGAAAACAAAATACAATAGTAAATGATATCTTATAAGCAAATGGAAAAGTACCTCTACAGTTGATTATAAGATATCTCTGTAATCCAGATCCATGTCTGGTGCAGGGCACATGGTAATGACTTCAAATGAGTCTTGGCAGTTTAACCTGGTCGAGCAGGAGGCAAAAAAAGAGTCGAGGGGGAAGACGCTCGTGATATTCACATAATTGTTACATACTATACCGCCTAATTTATATTTGTTAGTGTTTCAAATAGTGTATTTTAGTTTAATTATTTTATTTTTGTAGGATTTGGAGTTTAAATGTCAAAAGTGCATTAGCGTGGCGAATTTGAAAAGTCATAGACAAATTGACGAAGTGGAGCGGGAGACACTCAAGCTAAAGATTAATAAACAGAACCAAAGAAAAAAAATAAAGGAAATTAGTTTTGAATTTTGGTGGAACAAATAAGGAATATGGATAAACATAGTCAAACCCATCTTTCAAGGGGTGAGACCCATTTGTTTGTAATTTGTATGGGGCTTCCGATTTGGTTTTCAAAAGGAGTTTAGCTTCTTTTGTTTAACACAAAAACAACAGAGTATGCAGGATATAAAAAAAAGGAGCACGTTTTTTTTTGGTTTCCAAATTGGATTGATTTTTTCCAATTGGGACCAATGGGGAGTTTGTTTTTCTCTTTACCACAAATATAGCAACAGGAATATGAGCAGCCTTTTACTAGGTTTAGAAGTGAGATTTGATTTCCAATGGTGGGGGTTGCCAATAGGAGGTTTGCTTTTTAACAAAGAAAGACGACAGCAAAAAAAAGAGTTTTTTTTTTGCTCTGAAACAGGAAGGTAGCAGCAGCAAACGAGAGGACGTTGTCCAGGACAGCAAGGAAAGCACACGCAACAGGGGCTGTCCAAACAGCAGCAGAAACGCTGTTTAGAACAGCAGATAACGCATCCAACAGACAGCCAAAACGGGGTAGCAGCGATGACGCAACAGCAGTGGACACGCAGAACAGCAGGGAACGCATCGCAGGACAGTAGCAGAGTGCGTTGCTGATTCACCACGCGCTGCCATGCCAATGAAGTTCCACACCGCTGTTGTTGTCCTCACCTTTTCCATGTGTCACTAAACTCCACGCAAGGTGAAGAGACGAACTCCTAGATGTAACGCACTTAATTAGTATTTGATTAGTTTTATGCTTTCACGATGAATAATGGTGTTTATGATTCTCATTTTATTTAATATAGGAATTTATGTTATTTTAGTGACAAAGATTTCATAAATTTCTTTGTAGATTATTATTCTGGTGGTTGTCTTTTTCTTCTCCATATAAGTTTAGTCACAATTTTCTTATGTGTGGAATTTTTAAGGAACAATTGATTCCGGTAGGTTAGTTATATGTGATCGTCTTTTATTACGTTATTGTCTCCGGATATATCGTAAGTTTAGGATATCACATATGACCAACCTTTGTGCTTTCTAGAAAAAGTGAAATCTAAAATCCATTTACATTAGGATATATTAATGCATTAAAGACTATTTTTCCGATCATATTGTTTGGGATGTGAAACACGTAATCGAGTCATCATAGCGAATCAATACTAGTTGGTGCGTGAAATCTAGGAGGGATTCTTGGAACCTTGTGATTTCTCTAAACTTCATTTCTATTAAATTAAATTAAATTTCATATTTTAAAATTGCTAAAATTTCTTACATTTAGTTTTGCGTAGTTTTTCTTCCTTACCTTGTTTTGTAGATCGTTTTTCCTCGTGGGATCGATACCCCAATCTTTACTGCAATTGACCGCGTGTAATGTTTCGGCGTAATCAGCTCGCGTTCACGGCGGATGGTGCTAACGGTGAATGACGTTCGCGTGGGGATTTTTTCTTAATAGCTGCTAGGGTTAGGGCTCGTGCTGATAACGTGTTGAAAGTAACGTAAAGAAAGCAAAAAAATAAGAGTATAGAGGAAAAACAGAGGGCTACGTTATTCATTGATATGAACCTCTATATATAGAAGTAACAACTACATAGTATCCCAATTTGAAATGAGATAGGAAACCTATGCCAATAAAGAATCTAAATCCTACTCCATAACAAAGAATATATCATTCCTCGTTTGGACTAATCACACAATCCTAGTTTGACTGCAACAAATATGAGTTTTTTTCATTATCTGGTTTTAATGTGTTACTCATGGTTATCAAGTTTAGACTGATTTTACATTTTTTTTTTTCAATTAGACGAAGGATTTGTGAATTGTTTGCAATACAGTTCCAATGGTGCAGTGTATAACTTGGATCATTCACAACTTACATCATCTCAAATATAGGGGTTAATATAAGCAAGTTTTGGGCACATGGCAACTAATCTGGCATCCCCTAGTTTTTAAGGTTATTTTCCTTTTGGTCTCCATTAATTTATAGTTATTTTTATTTGGCCTTCAAAAGTTATCGTATTCTAGTCTAACCTCCATGACGGTGTGTTTCCATATTTTTTTAAAAGACTAGCTAATCCTTACACATGCTTTGCACATGTTTTATTGAAATTTCAATGAACCAAATTAATGGTTTGTAGTTCATCTTCTTTTTTCAATGAACCAAATAAAAGACTAGCTAAAATCCTCATTCGTTAACATATCAGAAAAGAAACACCATATACCATAATAGAGAGAGAACGAGAGTAAAGAACAAAAATAATCAAATAAGTTGGTTGATGATGGTGATTTGTTGTTGGTAATTGTTAGTTAGTGGTGGAAAATTGGGTGGAGGAAATGAGAGGTTGCAATGAAAACATTGAAAAAAAGCTAGGTGGGAAGAAGGGCGAGTTACATGTTTTTTTAATAATAAAAGATTAAACATGGACCATTGATTTGGCTTATTGAGATTTAGGCTCCGCGTGATATACAGTAAAAGAATGCATATATAAAAGTTTATGCACTTAGATAAACTTGGGTGCTAGCGGAAAACGGTTATTGGAATTTGAATTTAGGACCTCCACGTATCCTAGTTATAAAAATATTCAAAACTTTGTGGGACAAAATTCTCACATTACTTTGCAAAACTGTCATCATTTCCTCTTACTTGAATTTTATTCCCAACTCTTTTATAAACACCCCAACCACCGCCACTGCCACCACCATAGCCCGACACAACGACTATTACCACCGTTGCCACCACCTCAACCACCATCACCTCTAGGATTACCACTACCATAGCATACTCACCACAACCACCACCAACTTCACTAGTATCACCAAAACCATCGTCGCTGTCACCACCACTACCACCATAACAACTACAATAGCATATCCACTACAACCACAATAGTATAATCACCACAACCACCGCCACCACTACTATTACTGATGCGACCACCTTAGCCACCACAACCATCACCACCACCACCATGATTGCTACCACTATCACCCCCACCATTATATCAAATGAACCACCATAGCTTAACCATCACAACCACCACCATTTCAAACAAACATCATCATTGCCACCACCGCCGCTGCCCACATTTGCAATCACCATCACCACAATCACTTTTCTGAATTGCTTTGATTTTCTTTAATTACTACCAAACATTGTAAAGTAATGCATTGAAAACCAATGCAATACAAATTAATTCATTTGCATCAATTTGAAAAATGCATTATTTTATAGTGTATCAAGCGAAACCTTAATTAGAACATTTGGAAAGCATTTGCAAGGGTAAGTTAGTCTTTTCAAAAAATATGGATAGGTCTAGTTGGTCAACGTAGTTGAATATAAAGTCATGGGGGTTAGACTGGAATGCAATAACTTTTGGGGGATAAATAAAAATAGCAATGAACTAATGGGGGCCAAAAGGAAATTAACCCTAGTTTTTAAGATATTGGTTTTGATGATGCGTCTGTTTGACCTGCAAAACCACCGTTAGACTGCCAATGACCACTTTTTTGGTGCTCAAAGACACTCCGATGCTTAAGTCAGCAACTCTGTTGGAAGAAAGAAGTAAATTTGGACAAAACTTAGTTAAAGTTGCATACCTTTGTCGAATGTTCCCTTTATCTTTTATAATGGTCGTAGTTAACTTTTTGCGTGACTTAAGCATGTGGGCGCAACGGAAGGAGATGTTTCTGTAACAATTTCCTCCTTAGTGGAGATGCGTTCGTGGAGGTGTAGGTCCCTCCACGGCTCCTTTTTGGTGTAACGTTCTCTTTCTTTATGAGAGAACGTGTATTAGACCTGGATTTGGGCTTTGATTTGTCTGGGCCTAGATTCGGATCCTGTTTACACCTCTTTGGTGGCGGGCCTCTATAATTGGCTTCAATCCTTTAGGGCTTTATGAGCTTGCCCAATGGATCGGGCGTTGTATTCTCGTGATGGGATTTTATGCCACATGTACGGCCGTGATGATCAATCTTTTACTTCGTTAACTCAACACCTTAGTTGATTCAAAGTTTCTGTTTTAGTTTGACTCGGGTATCCAACATTTGATTCGTTTTATGTGACACTCTAGTCGACTCGAAGTCATTTTATTCAGTCGACTCGTTCGTCCAACTTTTACATCTTTGGTTGATCAGACCAGAAGTTCATTAAGAATATATGACTTGCGTCTTGATTCCTTTTAAGCTTATTGCGCCGATTATTTTCCGTAGTTGTGCTATGAAACTGTTTTGCTTTTGTGATGTCGGTTTCGAAAATGAAACTTTATTGATTCTTCGACCATTTTAGCAGTCGTTCTCCTGAAATGTCTCTGTTACATTGTAAAATGTTTTTTCTTTTATTCCTATGTTGCTAGTGTCTATCCTTGCATTGGTGTCCATGCCTCCGCTACTCCTTCTAATTTACGACTTTATTAGCTTGGGTCGTTATCGCTCCCCGTTTGGCACTGCTTGTTAAGGCTTGATGGAGTTTGTTAGTTCCTTTATAAGTGACTTTGATCGAATTTGTCTCTACTGCTAAAATCTTCGGAACGTTGATCTTTTGACTTCAATATAGGTTTGTTCGAGTGAAAGGTGTTTCATTCCTAGAGTGGATGCATTGTAGAGCATATATCAATTCCCCTTTTGATCTTGTGGATATTGTGTCCGTCTTTTCATTGCCTTTGAACTGTTTGTTTGATATGTCGACAAACTCGTCCAGTCGTCCCCTCTGGATCCAATGTTCAATTTCTTCTTTCAACTTGTAGCAGTCCTCGGTATTATGTCTGTGATCGTTGTAGAATGAACAATATCTGCTCTTGTCACGTCCTTCAGGGTCTCCTTTCATCCTGGTCGGCCAGTTGACATTCTCCTAGTTTGATATGTGTTTTAAGATATCGGTCTGGCTTGCTTTTAGGGTTGTGTATGATTTATACTCTTTCCTCACTACGCTGGTTATTCGTTCGTGATTGGGTAGTGTCGATTGCGATTTCCTGGATTCCTGCTGGTTGGGCTCCGTGCTTCCATCGTTTCGATGTTTATTTAAATGACTATTGTCTTCTTGTGATCCGCTATCTCGTCTTTTTTCATTTTTTCTTTCTCGCTTTCTTGAATGGTTCTCCCTCTCCTGGTCATTCTTTCTCCTTGCAGCTTTTATTTCTTCAAGGAGATATGTTTCTGTGATATTTTCAGTAGGACCGCCATGTCTTTTGGACGTTCCAAGTTGAGGGTGTCGAAAAAAGTGCCTCTCTTCAAGTTGCAGCTGCCGTATCGTCCCTGCATCCATCAATCATTGTTAGCTCGTTGGTGAAACAAGTAACATATTCTCGTATTGTTTCTTCTGGTTTTTGTCGCATGTGCAGAAGGTAGTGGGGTCTTTTCCTCATCCGTTGACTCCCTATGAATCTGGTGATGAAAGCAGTGATTAAGGCCAGAAAAGAATCTATTGACCTCGGTGGCAGGCTGTTGAACTAATTCATTGTTGTGGATGTGAGGTTGGTTGGGAACATTCTGTACAGGATCGCCTCTGTGGTTTCTTTTAGAGCCATCATGGAAATGTCTTAGGTGATCAGTCAGGTCAGTGGTACCATTGTACACTATGAATTTCTTTAGCATTGCCTTCTTCATGAGTTCGTCAGATAATGGTGGCTTGGCCAACTCGTATAGTGTGTTGAGATCTGTGACCTCGATTCTGAACAGGATCTCAGCAACCGTTTCGCCGCATTGTGGAGTTTTGTCTCGGTTGATTTCGCTTTTCTCGACGTGCTACAATGGTCAGGACAAAGGGTCGCGATCCCGCGAGGGTGAGCTAACCCCAAAAACCCGTCCTCAATTCGGATTGCAGGCTGCAACTCGCCTGCATGAAGCCGAAATCGCTAGTAATCGCCGGTCAGCCATACGGCGATGAATTCGTTCTCGGGCCTTGTACACACCGCCCGTCACACTATGGGAGCTGGCCATGCCCAAAGTCGTTACCTTAACCGCAAGGAGGGGGATGCCGAAGGTAGGGCTAGTAACTGGAGCCCTGTTGGGGTTTCGCTAAGGCTTCGTCACTCCCTTGAGTTCGGATAGTGGAGTTTTGTTGAGGCGGTGATGGAGTAAGGTTGGCTGGCTGAATGCGATCCTGGGTGATTTTTTCTAGCATCTCTGTCATGTATTTCATCTGGTCCACGAACAAGTCTACCCGAGGGTCCGTGGCAGTGCCGACAGCTGTCTGAATTATTGCGTGTAGCGGATCCACATAGTCGGATGTTATTGGTTCAGTGTTTCAGGTTGCATCATCTCCTTGAGTCGTTAGCGATGTGTCAGTGGGAGAATTGTTGCCATCATTACTGGATTGGGGGTCTGTAGACTGCATTAGTCATTCTGATGGCTTCTTCGATCTTTTGCTAGGTTGTGGTGAGCTTTGTCACGTGTGTTCAGTTTTAGAAAAGGAAACTCGTCGTTCCCCACGGACGCCGCCAAACTATTGCATCCAAAAATTGTCGTCCTGTGAGTTTGACCTTTAAAACCACTGTTAGACTGCCAAGGACCACCTTTTTGGTAGCCGAAGGCACTCCGATGCTTAAGTCAGTAACTCTGTTGAAGAAGGAAGTAAATCTGGATAAAACTCAGTTAAAATTGCATACCTTTGTCGAATGTTCCCTTTACCTTTTATAATGGTCGTAGCTAACTCTCTGCATGACTTAAGCATGTGAGACGCAACGGAAGGAGATGTTTCTGTAACAGTCTCCTCCTTAATGGAGATGCGTTCGTGGATGCGTAGGTCCCTCCACAACTTTTTCTTGGTGTAACGTTCTTCTTCTTTATGAGAGAACGTGTATCGGGTCTGGATTTGAGTTTTGATTCGTCTGGGTCTGGACTCAAATCTTGTTTACACCTCCTTGGTGGTGGGCCTAGTCTAGGCCTCTATAATTGACCTTAATCCTTCAGGGCTTTATGAGCTGGCCCAATGAATCAGGCATTGTATTCTCATGATGGGACTTTATGCTACGTATACGGCCGTGATAATCGGTTTTTTATTTTTTATTTATTTTTTATGTATCACCAGGTTTATTCTCACAATATATCAATTGCTTGAGATTGTTTACGATTAGAATTTACAAATTTATAATTTGTTCCTATTTGCATAAATAGTCTCACATTTAATATAGGTCACTCCATAATAGTAATGAGACATTTTTGACAAATTCAACACTTGGAAGCCCAACATCACTCCACTCATTCTATGAACCCTGATCACTTAATATGTACTAAATTGGCTCTATCTATAATAATAATAATAATAATAATAATAATTAAATTTAAAAAGAAAAAGGATAGAAGGATTGAAAATGGTGAAGTGGTGGAGAAATGGCCCACACATGATAGGAATTTTAAACAAAAACAAAAACAAAAACAAAAACAAAAATCAAAATCAAAATAAAAATAAAATTGGTAGACTAATCATATAATGAATTTGGAATTTTAAACTACTTGGGATGAAAAATTGCAAATATAACTCTTTAAATTTAAAATCAACCAAATATTTATTTGTCATAGTTTGGTCATTTGATAAAGGAACATGCCTTAAAGTAGTAATAATAATAATAATAATAATAATAAATAAATAAATAAATAATAATAAAATTCTAGAAACATATTTCGAAGAACAATTTTAATCATACAATTCCACCAAGGCATCAGCTTCAACATGTTCTCATCAAACGGTCAAATCCTTCATCGTCGTCTTCCACCAAATCAGTAGGAGTTATCCATCATCAACACCATCATCTTCTTCAGCAGTATCATAATTCCCTTCTTCCTCGTTTACTAAAGTAAAAAAGGGCTAGGTCTGTCTAGGGTAACTTGACCTCGAAACAACAACAAACAAACCAAATTAGATAGAAATCGTATGTTTTCATAAAGTTAAGATTTAATGCATCCAAATTTGAATCTTTCAAGTTTAATACGTGAATAATTTAAAATATCGTGTTTCTCATGAATAAAATGTTAATTTATACGCTCAAAACGTGATATATATATATATATATATATAAATATTCAGGTTTTAAACTATTTTAGAACTTTTAAATGAGAGAACATGATTTAAACACTACATTTTCTCATTAAACGTGAACTTGGTGACATGCAAGGCAACAAAGCAACAAAATTAGTTGACTAAGGTGAAACACCCTTAACATCATTCTTGATCACCCAATAGAAAATCTGAAATAATCCATCCTTGTTCAACACTTTTTGTATTCATAAAAAATTTCAAATTATCTGTTCAAATTTGAAGAGTGATCAATGGTCCATTATGATGAGTTTTTTTTAGAGCTTAAATAGAAAAGGGGTTGGAACTTGGACAACGTTCCTCTATTTTCAAACTATCTCAACAACTCCCACAAAGATACCATCACTCCAGCCACCTTTGTGGGTGATTTGATTTTTCCAAACTAACTCCTTTTCAATTTGATGAAAATATACCAATGTTGTATCCCTGAACAAGAAGAAACAAAAAAGCAAAAAACAACATTACTTATGTAAATGCTCGAAAAAGTATAATTAAGTTCTAACAAATCTAATTAAATTCCAGCAACTTCATGTACAATAATCAAGATATTCGATGATCTAGTATATGAGTCTAGAATTTTACTAAACCCCATGCAAAGGAGGTAAAATTTTTGTACATCATTTCGATACTTCTAAAATAACAGAGTAAATCTCTACAAAGAGAATGGCCGATTAATAATGTAGGGGTCATTGAGTTGGTTTCTACATATTCAAATACCTAGAAATGAATCATAAAAGAAATAATTTGGAAAAAAATTTGTTCAGCTTGATCTCTCTTCTATGTCCTTGAAATGAAACAGGCCCATGGGCCCAACTATTAGCCCAACCCAATAAGCATTAAGAGCCATGAAGTCTGGTGCTTGGTGCTTCTTCCTGTCAGATATCTCATCAAGAACATGAACTAAGCATGAGCATGAAAACTGACTTGTAACACATTTTTTTTTCCCTCAAAATTCATTATTTCCATTTACAGGTCTTCAAATGCTGAAAGATGAAACAGTTTCAGAGTCCATATGCAAAAGAGATAGCTAGCATTCAATATGTTACTAAAAAAAAATCAAATATTTATTTGTAAAAGAATGCTAACAAAATGCAAGAAGTTCAGCAACAACAGGATGTTATCCTTCCAATATACAAGTATCCATTGACAACAAATCAAACCCCGTAATTACTAGGATTTGTCGTACTCATATATCATCAAATAGCAATCATATCCACAATCACATTCATGAATTACACAATAATTCTGATTTTGTATTTTTTGTCTCAAACTTAATGCCGACAGAAACATAGTAGAATAACATCTAAATGTTTTAGAGTACAACAGAATACTTAAGAGAGAGAAATTTAATCTTAATTTAGCCTCGTTGACCTTTTTCCCCATGTGTTGAATTGCTAATTATGCTATTGAACCTTGCCCATGTGCACCTTCCATGAATAGGCTTAATCTTCTATTACACAGTGAGGCCACAACCTATCTACCTCCTACCATCGCAGAAACTGAGAAAATGCAGCTATAAAGAGAAAAGAGCTGCATTTCTCCCTCCTTTCTCTTAAATATTTGTGCTATAGACAACCTGTGAATTTCCCTCCATGTTACAGAGTCTCCTCCAAAACCTCACCTTGTTCAACCTGAGTTTGTTTATGGAGCCAAAGCTTGAGCTTTACCATCTTCTACTACTTTCTCTCTTAACATCTCTCTTATTGGTATTAGCTTCTTCTTCTTCCAGTCTCTCATTTGACTTCTATGCAACTTTCTGCCCTGGTGCAGAGTTCATGGTGAGAAACACAGTAAGATCATTTTCACAAACAGACCCGACGATCCCCGGGAAGCTACTACGATTGCTATTTCATGACTGCATGGTAGAGGTATGTTTTAAGCTACTCTAAAAATGTCTGAAAGTCAATACCCAGTGACCCTTTTTGTAAAATTTGGTGTATAACATATTTGTAGGGGTGTGACGGGTCTGTGCTCTTACAAGGACATGGGACTGAAAGAAGTGATCCAGCCAATAGATCACTTGGAGGATTCTCAGTTGTGGATGCAACAAAAAGGGTGCTTGAGATATTCTGTCCTGAAACAGTTTCTTGTGCTGATATACTAGCTTTGGCAACTAGAGATGCAGTGGAATTTGTAAGACACTTTTTAACAGAGTGATAATATTAGAATGTATATGAAACTTGTAGTATCATGATTTGATATTTGTACCTGAAACAGGCGGGAGGACCGAGGATTCAGGTTCCAACGGGTAGAAGAGATGGGAGGGTATCTTCAGCTCCTAATGTGAGACCCAACATGATAGACACAAGTTTTCCCCTGGATGATATGATTCATATCTTTTCCTCCAAAGGGTTGTCCCTCGATGACCTAGTTATTCTTTCAGGTATGTAGAATATAGACTGCAGATAGCAAATGAATTAAAAACAAAGAAAGAACACAAACATAAAACAACATTTTGTGCTTAAATAATCACCAACTGCTTAGTATAATTTTCATTTATGACAAGTACAGAATTCAAAGCCCAGCTTAGACATCCTCACACCCCATGTGAACAGACTAATTTCACACACCCTGGTATCAAAATCTATATAAGTAGGTCACCCAAGTAAGACTAATCTTTCGGTTTGGAGGTGCAATTATCCAAGAGGTGATCAATCAAAGTTCAGCTATTATGGTAAGTAGAAGAGAACAATATTAATTCATTCATTTATTCATATTTCTATTACCATTTTCTTTATTATAATAAATTTGAAAAAATAATGAGTATCATGTTTATTCTAAATAACTGCTTTTTATCAAAGAAAAAGAGGGAGGGGGGGATTGTGTACCATATATTCATATGCTTATATACTATGCAACCTCACTGTACATAAAATTTAGGTTTAAAATAGGATCAGCTGCTTTTTTAATAGAAAATTTAAACAAAATACTTGAAAGCAAAACTCATACCACCAAAATCAATAACAATAATAATCCCTTTTCATGTTTGATTTGCAGGAGCACATACCATAGGAATGGCACATTGTAGCGCGTTCAGTGACCGGATCCAGCAAGACTCTACAGGAAAGCTGATGCTAACTGACACTTCTCTAGACAAAACATATGCAGCAGAACTGGCAAAGCAATGCCCTGCAGGTGCCAGCGACTCTGTAACAGTAAATAACATCTGTCATATTCGACAATCAATACTACCAGAATCTCTTAGCCCATAAAGGGCTGTTCCAAACAGATTCAGTGTTGTTTGTGGATGAGAGAACATGGAAGAAAGTAGTGGAATTTGCAAACAGCCAAGTGAGTTTCTTTCAGAGTTGGGGAAGTTCATTTGTTAAGCTCACTACCAATGGAGTGAAGACGGGTGATGAAGGGGAGATAAGGAGATCCTGTGCAGTAATTAATGGCTGAGAGGCCAACTAAGGAGGAGGAACGATGTATTTACAAGATTTTTTTTATATTAGTTAAATAAAGGGTTTGTACCATTGTTGAGCAGCTGTTAGATGACAATTGTGCAATATAAATAAAGTGAATGGGAATGTACCAGAAAACAAATAGCCATTGATTATTTATATGATCTGTTCTACTGCCTTTTTTTTAGAATTAGGAGATACTTAGGTGTAGCGCCCATAGAGGAAAAAATTAGAGAAAGACGTTTAACTTGGTTTGGTCATGTGCGGAGGAGACCAAGCACGGCGCCAATTAGAAAATGTTTAGATTGGCAAGTTAATGGAGGGTGTAGACGGAGGGGACGACCGTTGAAAACTTGGATGAAGACGGTGAATGAAGATATCATTGAGCTTGGATTAGGTGAGGAAATGTGGGAAGATCGCATTGCTTGGAGAACCAAAATTCATGTAGCCGACCCCGAAAATCTCGGGAATGGGCTTTGATGATGATGATGATGATCCGTTCTCTTTTTTTATATCATCTGTTCTACTCCTTTTTTTAATGGTCTGTTTTGTTTTTTTTATATGATCTGTTCTACTCCTTTTTTTTATATAATCTGTTCTGCTACGTTTTTTTTCTTCACAATAAACAATAATAAGTAATATTTCAGTGTATGGATCGTAATATTTTAGCATATGGATCGAAATTTGGTGCAAATTTTCAAAGTTAAACCAATGAGACTTGCTGGGCGATGCCTCACCAAATTGCAATTTTCCAAACACTGTTTCAAATTCAACCATTAATTTTCCAAACACTGTTTCAAATTTCCAAAGTTAAACCAATGAGAAGTTAATGAACTAGTTTACATTATGCTTTGATGTTTTTCTTGTTTGTTTCTTTTTTAGTGATTTAGTGGATAGGCAAGTTAAGTACACTTATGTAGTGCATATTTTTGCTATGCTATGCAACTTTATTATGTTTCCATTTCAATTCTAAATAGTTGTATGATTTTTTGTACATATTGGCATATGCAAGTTATCAAAATGATGATGAATATTACTTATCTAAATGTGTTTCAATTTAATATAATAAAAAATCTTTAAAAAATGTTAAAGACCACCTCAGTGAAGTGAGGCGTCCGCCTCGCCTCTGAGGCGTTTTCAAGCTCATCCGCCTCCCCGCCACCTCAATGCCTTAACTACACTACCCATAGCCATATATGGGAAAAACAATAATTAGTGTAAAAATGGCTTGTTATAGAGTAGTTAGAATAAAATGTATAACACATCCCCAAAAATAAATAAATAATCCCAAAAAAATCATATTAAAAAATAGTGAGAGGAAAATAGAACCTAAATGGGTGTTGGAAGTCAATCTTGTGAAGAAGCCACCCCGAGTTGCTCCTAAAACAAACCAGACGGTTTAGAGTTCCAACAAATTTGTCAAGACGACTTAGGACAATCAAAGCATGTTAGTCTTAATGAACTCTAAGTCAAAGTCACGCTTGGGATGATTAAAACATGTCGGACAAAGAGAAAGAGGTAAGAAAATTCTAAGTAGCAAAAAATCATAGAACTATTCAGATAGACAAAAAAATGTTCACATTAAAAGCCAATGTAAACACTAATAAATAAATAAATAAAAGAGTAAGAGAAACAGAGAAAGGAGAACCTGCCGTGTGGTGAAATGCGATCTCCAGATGGAGTAGGCGGTGATCAAGAAGGGAATAGAAGGAAGGTTTAAAGGAGATGAAGAGGGTGTGAAACCACAAAGAGGCACAGACGAGATGGAAAAGCTATACATCTTCTCCATGCCAAGTTGGTAAAGCACAGTGTTGCGGAAAAAGAGGCTCTCTATGACAAGTTGGATTGACAGCCACACTTTCTTTTCTATCTCTATTATTACTTATCAGAAATACACATAAAACTTCAAGAAGAGAACAGCATAAACACCAGTAAGCAAGTCTAACGAGTTTTTATTGTAAGGAAATAGTGACAAGTAGAAACTGTTTGAAATAGATCTCCAATTGGTGTAGCTGGCAGTTGCTAAGGAGTCATCCCAATTGCTCCTAAAACTAAACCAATAAAAATTAGAGTTTCAACAAATTTTGCATAAATGAACACAAAATCAGTACAATTACCACATATTAGCATAATCAATATAAAAATAACATGCCTATATATATGGACTATAAATCAAACTTAGAGAACAAAACTAAAAATTAGCGAGAAACAAAGTTGAACTACAAATTCGACTTAGACATCAAAGAACCCATTCAGTACAATTAAAGCATATATTGGGGGGGGGGGGGGGGGGGGGGGGGGGGGGGGGGTTTGTTGTTGAGACTCAATTTCACCGACCAAAAGTTCATACAAAACAAATTAAAGAGAAGCAATACAACTGCTGGTAGACTTGAGCAAAAATAAATCAATGAATAATTCAGATAGAGAGAAAGTTAAAGGGTAGATCGAGTATGACTGTATGAGATGTAGCTGCAAAATGAAGCACAATAACAATTGTCATAAAAAATAAAAAAACTCGAAATCACACAAAAAGAGAGGAGAAAGGAGAAACCCCAATAATAAATAATAACAAATAAAAATGCATACAGAATAAGAAATTAGAGAGAAGTTATGGATGACTACAACTTAGACAAATAAAAAAGGAGCAATTACAATTAATTGTAGACTCAAGAGTGGCAGAAAGAGAGAAGAGGGAGAACTTGAACCTGCTAATGTAGCGCAAATCAATTCCAGATATTGCAGATGGTAACTGCAAAAAAGGAATCGCCATTTGCTCCATTTCTGGAAGTGGAGCCGCAGCTTACTATGAGAGGAAGATGTAAATAAGTTGGAGAGGCCTTACATCCTCCCCATGCGGAGTTGGTGGCAGTGGCAGAGAGAGGGATTGTGCTCTCTATGCCAAGTTGATGAAATCAATAAAGAGGGAGAGCCATGACTATGTGGGCTGTTTGTTGCAAAAACACCCCTCTTTGTCTAAAGTGGATGTCACATCACACGCCTAGAGATGAATCTATGTAGATATATGTAGAAGTTTGAGACGAGGCTATTGGTTACTCCACGAGGATCTCCTTCAACTCTCTCAGTGTAGAACTCATTTAAGAAGATGTAGATAATCCTTGTCATTAGAATATCACAGAATCAATGTATCCATCTACATGGTGCAACCTATGCATTTCAGAACCAAATTTGCATGATTGCTGAACCAATGACGCTCCTCTAACTCTCCCAATATATGAAAGAGCTTTCCTTTTGGGGGTGTGATCAAGCTTCAGTGCCGACAGATTGTTATCACCATTTGCATATTCCAAATCATGCATTCCAAAATCAACATGTGCAGGATCGCTTAACCAGTTGATCTCCTCCATCAACTCTCCCAATATCTGGTAGATCTCGTCACACTCAGGGTGCAAATGGTCTTCAGCATTGAAAGCATGCACCTCAATCTTCAATTCAATCCAACTCCAACCAGGAACCTTCTTTACACCTCGTTCCCTCATCGCCTTCTTAACATTAGCCATTTCATCCCACCTTCCAAAATGCCCATATAAATCAGATAAAAGAACATAAGTGCAATGCTCTTCAGGTTCTAGTTCTAGCAAATATCTTGCTGCCTCACCAGCCAATTCTATCTCACCATGTCTCCTACATGCACCCAAAAAAGTCTTCCATATCATTGCATCAGGTTCGAATGGCATTGATTCCATCAACTCCTTTGCTTTTTTGACATGTCCAGCCCTCCCAAAAAGGTCAACTCCACATGCATAATGCTCCATTCTAGGTGGAATCCCATAATTAGATTCCATAGATTTCAAAAAATCAAACCCTTGTTCAACCAGACCGATGTGACTACATGCTGTCAGAACGGCAACAAAGGTTACGTGATCTGGTTTCACCCCTGTTTTTTGCATCTCTGAGAAAAAATCAAGTGCAATATTACCTTGCCCGTGTTGGGCATACCCAAACATGACCGAGTTCCACGTGATTGAGCTATCTCTTGGAGTTGCTGAAAAGGCTTTCGTTGCATCCTCAATGACCCCGCATTTTGAGTACATAAATATCAGTGAACTAGCTACAAAATCATTTGACTCAAAACCTGATTTGAGGATTAAGGCATGAGCTTGTTGACCCAGTTGGAAGGTTGCCAAATCTGAGCAGGATTTGAGGATAGCTGAGAAGGCATAGTGATCAATATCAAGAGACATATCTCGCATCCAGCCAAAGAACTTCAAAGCATCTTCACTAAGCCCATTTTGGGACAAACCAGTTAAGATTGAGTTCCAAGAAACACTATCTTTCAACTCCATTGAATTGAACAGTACTAATGCATCTAACATTAACTTGTTATTCACTTTGAGATACATGGCTATCAACGAATTACACACTGGTGTTGCGTTATCTAACCCCCTTTTGATCACCAACCCATGTATGGCTTTCCCTTGGTTCTGCTCTTCTAGTCCAAAACAAGCACTTGCAACAGTAGTATATGTATAAATATCTTGTTTCACTCCAAACCTTTGCATTTCAACGAAAAGCTTGAAAGCCTGATCAACACGGTCATGCATTACATAAGCTGCCAGCATAGAATTCCATGTCACCAAATCTCGAGCACCAATCATCATGTCATCAAACAGCCTTTGTGAATATTCAATCGAACCACACTCTGAATACGCCGTAATGGTGGCGTTGCTAGCAATGATATCACATGTAAGGCCAAGTTTTATGATCTTGCCATGTATTTGAGAAGTTAATTTATAAAACTTGTGCTCATCAAGTAATGCCAATAGACTAGCAAAAGTGGCATCATTAGGAATCAACCCCTCTCCTTCCATACAACCAAGGAGCCTAAAGGCAGTCTCGTGATCTCCCAATTGGGCATAACCTGCAATTAACGCATTCCAAGACACAGCATTACGGACTGGTATGCACTCAAACACCCCAGTAGCATCTCGAATGTTTTGGCACTTTGCATACATGTCCAAAAGTGCACTACCTGCAAAAACATTCCTCTCATATCCGGTCTTAATGATGACTGAGTGAACTTGCCTCCCAATTTCAACACAACCCATACAGGCAATTCCTTTCAAAACACTTCCAAATGTGTACTGGTCCAAATCTAGCCCATCTCTTTTCATGGTTTTCATAAGGTCTAGAGCTGCCCCATTGTCTCCAACATTTACATAACCAGTAAGCACTGTATTCCAAGACACAGTATCTCTTTCGGGAATTTCTTTGAACAATTTGTGAGCATGGCCGAATTTTTTGCATCTTGTGTATGCGTTTAAGATATTGTTGGCTGTGTAGGTGTCTGAGATGGACCCTGATTTGATTGCTTGAGAGTGGGTTGTTGATGCTGTATACAAAGCTGAAGTGTGGATCCATAAAGGTGAGTAACTTAAGTAACTGTTTTTACTAAAGAGACGCAGAAAGGGGTTTCTTTTCACCCTCTCAATGCAAAACATGACATTGGCTTGCTCAACCTTCGACCATTGTAACTAGTATACAACCATTTGGTGAAAAACAAGCGGGATGTTAACAGCTGTAAGGCAGAAGAATCCAACACAACCAATAATTAGTATTCAATATCACTAAAATAAAAAAATAAAAAAGAAGAAGCCAAGAACAACAGCTAATTTATTTCTAAGGTTTAATCTACTTTAGTATCATGTTTACAAACCAATACAGCCAACAGAGACAATCAGTACAAGTCACCTTGTTTTAGAAAGAAACAAGGTATACTATAAAGAATTTCTATGCCGAAAAAGCAAGGGCCTGCTACTCTGCCCTCCAAACCAGAGCAGTAAAAAAATCTCATAACCATGTTTGTATTGACTAATCGACATTTCAAAATCTTAATATCATACCTAAGCACTGTTTATTTGTTCTAGTTCTCAACTGATCAATTAGATGACCACATATGCTAAGTACAAAGTCCAACTGGGATCTGACCATCCTACACAAACTTTCCTGCATGACTAGATAACTAAAATGTAGGTTTGTTGTTCAAAACAACTTAAAGAACTTCAATAAATTGATATAAATACGATATGAGCACACTGATGCCATAAACGCAATAAAGTTGGAAATAGAACACTGAAACCACCTCAATTTAACTTGACTACCAAGTACCAACAGGATCTGAAACCCAAAATGATGCAATCCAACAAAGCATGGATAAAAGAATAGCCTCTCGCACACCAACCACTAAAGACAGACAATGAGAGAATTGGGAGGTCTAACAATCTCAACGACAAATTAATAATATACCATGTAACGATGAATACCTACCGAGCTCTAGTGCTTGACAAAGCTGCATGTACTAACAAAGAAAAATGAATAGCAATATTTTTCAAACACCTAGTGCATCTTGAAAATTTCCACTATGTGAGCTTTTGCTTTTAAGTCACACAGCAAGGTTCGTCACCAAGGAAGCACAGACTCTTCGAAAAACTTGCAGTACCCATGTCCGACACCGACATGCCTCCGACATGTGTCGGAC
Organism: Berberis vulgaris; assembly: GCA_963556465.1. Classification (NCBI taxonomy): domain Eukaryota; kingdom Viridiplantae; phylum Streptophyta; class Magnoliopsida; order Ranunculales; family Berberidaceae; genus Berberis; species Berberis vulgaris. The sequence goes on from OY747132.1 coordinate 70,888,256, forward strand.
ACTTGATTAACATGTTGGCAGGTGTAAGACACATGGTCTATGTAGTCAACGTGTCGGACATGCCTCCGATACACCCAAAACTTGGTTAGAACTCAATCAAGACTCGACAACCAACTTTATTTTATTTTTTACTTTTACGTAGGAACATTAATTTGAAGGTTGTTAATTATCTAAAGTAAAAAACTCCACTTACGATGCAAGATAAAGAGAGCGATGAAGCTTAGAGATAGTCTATGTTTTTCTTCTCTCCGCTGCTTCTTATCTCCTTTACTTCTACTCTACTCTGCTTTTTTGTTGCTATAGAGTATCATCTTCTTCTCCACTTTTTTACATATTCTCTATGTTTTCTATTCTTTACGTTCTTTTTTTTCTTTCCCAGCACAATTTGTGCTTCATTTTGATCTTCATCTTGTTGTTTTTTACTTAAATTCTTTCTTTATTAGATTATTGTTTATATTCAAATGACTTGTAAAAAAAAAAAAAGGCATGACGTGTCGCTATGTTTTTGAAAAATTGCCGAGTCGGCGTGTCTTGTCCGTGTCCGACACAACACACATGCCCGTGTCTATGCATCCTTGTTCCTCACAGTAGGTTGATCCTTAAGTTTAAAAACATGAAAGTTTACCCATGCCATTACCACAAGATAACTTGAGTAAAAAGAAAGTGCATTTATGTAATTTAGTTTTGTGAGACATCATTATCTCTCAAAACATGCTACAAATATCAAAAACTCATGGAACGATTAGGAAGTGAGGAGTGAAATATTTTTTTCTAAACAAACGAGCCTTGTTTTTTAGATAGACATGCATACTTAGAACCACTTGTTTTAGTCGACATAGAAAACATAAGCACCTTCATTGGACTTTTTGAGTTGTGCTGGGTGATGCCATTTTGTATGGATAATATGTTAAGATCGAGGAAGACTCTACTCATCTCACAGCAAAAAGAAAAGTTGTAGGGAAATTGGTTCTTTATGCTTTGTGTTAAACCATATGGAAGGACGCGAAAATAAAATCTTCAACAATAAAGTAGCAGATATTGACGAAGTGCCAATGGAGATTTTTATGACATTGTAGAGTTGGGTGTCACGTTACCTTGAGTTTAAAGGGGTTTTTTTCAATTCTTTTTAAAGGTGCTTTGTTGTATCCAAAAGAATATTTTGAGAAATAATTTTACCTTTTGAAAAAAAAAAAAAAAAAAAAAAAACATAAGACTGGAAATTTTATAAGCATGGACTATTTGGTACCAATCAAAGTGCTTTTACATATTTCTTGTCAGAGAATACCATTAAAAACAATATGGCTGAAGAAACAACCAAAAGAGGCACATCACTGGAGAATAGCAATCAACAATACATTACCCATGTTAAGTTTTCAACTAAAAAAAAAAAAAAAAAAGCTTAAAACATAAATTGACAACCGCATAAGTGACTTTGGTGGAATCACTCCTCAACCAAAAATCCAACACAATTATGCCACTAGCATAAAATTTCTTCCAACACACTATTGCAAACTCTTACACAATCAAACCAACACCCACCCCCCCTCGCCCCAAAGTTCAACTCTTAAAGACGTTAAGGGGGTGTTTTTTTTTTTTTTCGGCACGCAGCACTGCGTGCTAAACACCTCCTTGGTTATGAATTCAGACTTCTGATTAAAAGTAAAGGCAAACACTCCGTAAAAGTGGACCATTTCTTATTCAGAACCAAAATTCTGATCAGGAAAAAAAAAACACGCCACCAAGTCTTCATTAGAGTTCATTAAGGCACAACAAGCTACAAGTTTCATACCAAAAGAAAAAAACGATATTTATCAAGCAAATTGGGTGCAAAACCTGCTTTTCATAGCTCAAAATGTTGGCGATTTCAACAACAATAGAAACGAGTATTGGAAGTGGAAATACCTGTAAGAGATGGCCATGTCCCTCCCTCCTCCCTGTCAACAGACCATAGCCACCTCTATCACCGTCCTTTTTGTCATCCACAGTCACTAACATCACCCTTCCCTCTTCTCCTCCCCACTGTTACACAGCCACCACCATCACCAACTGCTCTTCTCCTCACTTGTCTCTCGCAATCCACCACCGATTTAACTCCCTTCTCCTTCTTGTTTGTCTCGTGTTGGTGAATGCCATGGTGTGGGCAGGAGGGCCGGCGCAACTCAGCCCAACCCCAATCATTAGGTATAAACCGTTGCTAAATAACACCACCATTTCTGCTGAACATCACTACCACCCTAATTTTTTTTAATTTGATGAAGGACACAACCATCATCACTTTCTCTTCTCTCTTCACCGGAGCAACTCCACCCTGCCCATCCCACCACCACCTCTCCCTGCCACCACTGACCGACAGTGTGGTGGTGCTTGATGGAGAAGAAGAAGAGAGGAGGAGGAGAGATGGCGGGTGATGGTGGTGATTGATTGAGAGGAAGAAAAATATGAGGAGGAGGAGAGGTGGCGGTGGTGGGTAGTGGTGTTGATGGAGAATAATAATAATAATAATAATAATAATAATAATAATAATAATAATAATAATAATAATTGATGATATATCAAAATAGACCAATCATCACGACCGAACACATGACATAAAGTCTCGTCACAAGAATACAACGCTCGATCCATTGAGCCAGCTCATAAATCCCAGAAGAAATGAAGCCAATTATAAAAGCCCAAACTAGACCCACCACTAAGGAGGCGTAAACATGATCCTAATCCAGGCTCAGATGAATCAAAGCCCAAATCCAAGTCTGATACACGTTCTCTCGTAAAGAAGAACAGCGTTGCACCAAGAAATAGCCGTGGAGGGACCTACACCTCCACGAACGCATCTCCATTAAGGAGAAAACTGTTACAGAAATATCTCCTTCTGTTGCGCCTCACTTGCTTAAGTCAAGCAGAGAGTTAACTACGACCATTATAAAAGGTTAAAAGGGAACATTTAACAAAGATATGCAATTTTAACTGAGTTTTATCCAGATTTACTTCATTATTCCAACAAAGTTACTGACTTAAGCATCGGAGTGCCTTCGGCCACCAAAAAGGTGATCCTTGGCAGTCTAACAATTGTTTTGCAGATCAAACTCACAGGATGACGATTTTTGGACGCATCAGTTTGACACCAATCAAGGGGAACGACAAGTTTCCATTTTTTCCTAAAAATAAGATTCAATGACAAAGTTCTCGCAACCTAATAGAAGATCAATGGAGTACTCCACAAATCTTCTGTGTAACGATAACAAATACGACATGCCGCCCAATACTGATCCAAAGACAACCATACCAACTGGTAGAGAACTCTAGCAGGTAACAGTTCAGCCGTCTCTAACATCATGGGGAATCCCCTCGGATCCCCGAGTAAAAACTTTTATGGCTCAGATAGACAACATGATCGAAATGATAGATAGGATCATTCGAAACTTACAAAGCAACAACTTTCAAGAAAAAATCATCAAACTTAAAAAACACCGGGCTAATAATAGCTCCAAATGCAATCAGGGAACACCCAAAAGTCTACAACTGAAGAAGCCCAAATATGTTAGGGCATTCTCGGCTTTGATAGCAAGTTGAAGCGAGATTCTTGAAGCGATGGCAAAAAAGAGAAGATGTCAAATGGCCGCTGATGATGAGGGGAAATTCGGAGAAGTGAAATAAGGGCATATATTGTCTCTTTCACAACGACTACGACCACGATATTGAAGATTGTCGCAGCATAAGAAACGAAATGGAACGCCATATCAAACAAGGACGACTGAAAGAGTTCGCCAAACTCGAGGACGAAACAATATTTTCAAAGGAGCATACGAGGGAAACAATCTACTTCTTGCATGACACAGGTGTAGAAAATGAACAATCCAATCGATCTAGAAAGCGCATAGTCAGGGCTTACGCACAAAGATCAGATTCCAGGAACCATCCGCACAGCGTGCAAAGACAATGCAGAAGACTCTAACCTTCTCAAACGAGGATGTTGATGGAGTTAATTTCCTACACAATGATGCTTTAGTGATTTCGGTCATGCTAATAAAATGGAAAATCAAAAGGGTATTGATCGACATCAGCAGCTCGGCAAACCTATTATACCTAACATGTTTCCGATTGATGCAGTTCACCACTGAGATGTTCTCACCAAGCGATCAGTCTATGGTAGGTTTCAGTGGAGAGTAATGTAACCTACTAGAAATGATTTGACTATCAGTGCAAACGAGAGGACCAGGGAAGCAACGAGTGCTAATGATAGATTTTCTTGTCGTCGACGCTCCTGCTGCATACAACATGCTACTCGGGAGACCATGGATACACAAGATGGGTGCAATATCATCCACTATGCACAAATGTGTGAAGTGCCACAACGACAATGACGTTGGAAGAATAAAAGGGGACCAACTAGCTGCCCAGGAGTGTCATTTTGCTGCTATAAAGACTCCTCACAAATAACAATTACTGCAACAATTGGAAGAGTCTTCGCAACGATCCGATGAAACAAGTTTGGATTCTCCAAACGATAATACGGCTCTAACAAGTCCTCGAAATCGACCCAAAGCCGGGCAATCAGAAGAAGAAGCGGTCAAGGTCTATTTAGACAATGAAGCTACAATGGCAGTCTGAATCGGCACAAAATTCCACCTGAACTCGCCATGAAGCTGGTCCAACTGCTAAGAGATAATCAAGATATTTTCGCATGGACAATGAAAAACATGGTGGGAACAGATTCATCCATCGTTTCCTACAAATTGCAAGTGAATCCAGAGAAGAAATCGGTTAGACAAAAAAGAAGATCGGTGGCCCCGGAGCGCAATCAGGCGATAGACGAAGAAATAAACCGACTGCTCATCGCAGGAATGATAAGAGAAGCTCACTATTCGGATTAGCTGGCGAACACGATATTAGTAAAAGAGAATAATGGAAAATGGAGGGTGTGCGTGGATTACACCGACTTAAATAAAGCATGTCCCAAAGACAACTTCTCACTTCCATGAATAGATCAAGTAGTGGACACAACTGTCGAGCACGAGATGTTGAGCTTCATGGATGCGTAATCCGGGTATAACCAAATACAAATGTACCCCCCCCCCCCCCCCCAACCAAGAAAAAACATTTTTCATAACGGAAAGGGAGACGTATTGTTATCGAGTAATGTTGTTCGGGTTGAAGAACGCAGAAGGAACATATCAACGACTAGTAAATAGGATGTTCAGATATAGGATTGGCAAAACGATGGAGGTTTATGTCGACGATATGCTCGTCAAAAGCTCACACAGAATAGACCATGATACAAACCTCGAACAAGCTTTCGCCCAGCTTCGAAAATACAAGATGAAGCTAAACCAAGATAAGTGCACATTTGGAGTGGAGTTAGGGAAGTTCCTTGGGTATATGGTCAACCAGCAAGGAATTGAAGCCGATCCAAAACCGATACAAGCGCTTCTCAACATGCAATCGCCAACAAACATAAAAGGTGTTCAAAGTCTTAACAGAAGGATAACAACTCTAAATAGATTTATTTCCATGTCATCAGATAAGTGTCTGCCTTTCTTCAAAATCTTGAAGGGAAATAAGACATTCGAGTGGAATGACGAATGCGAAAGAGTTTTTCAAAACCTTAAGACATACATGGGAAATACGAAGTTGGTAACAAAACTAAGCATAGGAGAAACACTGTATCTGTACCTATCTGTGTCCAATCGCTGTGAATTCAACGCTAATACGAGAACAAAAAGGGGTGCAGAAACCAATGTACTACATCATCAAAACACTCGCAGATGTAGATATCAACTATCCGACCCTAGAGAAACTGACACTCGCTCTGATCGTGTCATCAAGGAAATTGCGACCGTACTTCCAATTACACCCGAGCACGGTATACCAAACAACCACTTCGGTCAATATTACACAAGCTAGACTTATCAGGAAGAGTGGTAAAATAAGCAATAAAACTCGAACAATTTGACATTACTTATGCCTCTGGAACTGCTATCAAAGCTCAAACATTAGCAAATTTCATCACCAAGCTCACGGGAAGCAACAACCAACCCGGGGATACGGAAAGCAAAACAGAACAGCCTGAACCAATCCCTGAACCAAAATAGTCTTATACAACTCAGAAGCATTGCATTGGAAAAGGTGATAAAATTCAGTTTTAAAGCCTCCAATAATAAAGCCGAGTACAAAGCTGTGATAGCATGACTACAGTTAGCAAAAGACATCGGAATAAGGGACATTAATGTCTTTACGAACTCCAGGCTGGTGGTCAATCAACTAAGCGGCGAGTTCCAAGTGAAAGATGTGCTTACCACCAGAAAACCACATAACTAATAGACGGCTTCCGAAACGCCACCATCCATCAATGTGCACGAGCATAAAACAAAAGAGCAGATGAGCTAGCTATAGAAGCCTCAACAACAAAGTATGGTGGCAATCCACTCATTATGACACAAGATAGCTCTATACTAGAAAATCAATTAGAAGAAGCACGCGCTATAAACCAAGGTGTTAATTGGACGACTCCAATCCCGACATACATTTTAAACGGGGAACTCCCTACTGATAAGATGGAAGCTAGAAAACTACGAAATCGGGCAGCAAGATATACAATGGTCAATGATAGACTTTATAGGAGATCTGCCACAAACCCATTATTAAAATGCCTTACACCAAAAGATGCCGAATACGTCCTAGAGGAAATACACCACGACACATGCGGGAATTACCCGGGGGGAAAGACAGTGGCCCATAAAGCTCTCACGTTAGGGTATTACTAGCCAACAATGCATGCGGGTGCTCAGAGACTAGTTCGTAAATGCGAAAAATGCCAAAGATTCACCCCATACACTCACATGCCAAGACAAAATCTGATTCCAACGAGCATCCTCTGGTCATTCGCACAATGGGAATGGACATCGTAGGACTACTTCCAGTGTGAGACCTTGAGTGGGCGGACCTGAGGTGAGGGTTGGAGCCCAACAGGCCCAATAGGCCGAGAGAGGTTAGACGAGCTACAAGGGGAATCATAGTCCCATATCGCCTGGGTAGGGGAGGAGGATGATCCTTATATGTGCGGGGTCAGCTCCCCATTGTATCGACGCATTTTAAAGCCGTGAGGGCCGGATGGTAGCCCAAAGCGGACAGTATCGGTACAGTGCGGGAGGGGGGTCGTCACACCCAGCGTCTGACAAAAAGAAGTTTCTCCTCGTAGCAGTAGATTACTTCACCAAATGGGTAGAAGTAAGCCCCTCACAAAGATAGGGGAAGCACAAGTCGAGAAATTTCTCTGGAGAGACATCATATACAGATTCGAAATCCCATGAGTAATCGTTACAGACAATGGGAAGCAGTTTGAAGGCAAAAAGGTATGGGAGTTAGCAAGAACATGAATATCCAACAACACTTCTCCGCACCAGCTCACCCGCATGCAAACGGGCAAGCCGAAGTCACTAACAAAACAATTTTGGAGGCAATCAAAAGAAGACTCGGGGCAACGAAATGACTATGGACGTCCGAATTATCTGATGTCCTTTGGGCATGCATGACAACAAAATGAACTCCAATAGGAGAAACACATTTCACACTCGCTTATGGGTTGGAAGCGATGATACCCGTGGATGTTGGAATGCCAGCATTTCGAACCGACGAATTCTGCGCTGAAGACAACGTCGAAGCATTAAGAGTCAGACTGGATCTCCTCGAAGAAAAACGAGAAGCAACCTCTATTAAAATAACAGCATACCAACAACGCATGGCAGAGTACTATAACAAGAAGGTACGGATCCGAAACTTCAACGTCGAAGACTAGTGTTACAAAAAGTCCAACTAAACACGAAAGAGCCCGATGCAGGCAAGCTTAACCCAAACTAGGAAGGACCTTATCGAGTAACGAAAATCAACAGACTAGGAACATACTGGTTGAAAGACAAAGAGGGCGAAATGATACCTTAACCATGGAATGTAGAGCACTTGAAAAATATTATCAATAAAGTCTTTCGCTCTCAATTTCGAAACAACAAAATCTAATCAAGACAAAAAGTCAGATTAAAGACTTGAGAGAACACTCAACATGACTAGAGTATCGTACAAACAAATATGCTGGATGAACGAGTCTGACATAAAAACTTCTAGCATGATCAACCACGAAGTAATAAAGTACCAGGACATAAGAGCCGGACTTTTACGCCAATTTTAACGTATGACATCGTAATCCAAATGAGAAACAAGATTTCGTAAAGCTTCCATACGACTAGAATGTCGAGTATCGAAGCCACCCACAAAAATCCGGAAGACAAAAGTAAAAAATCTCCAAGAAATGTCATAAGTAAAAGCTAAACAAGCTAGACATACGGGACACGAAAATGTGAAATAATGGATTTTCCATTTATCTTCTAAAACAAGATATTACAAAAAGAAAAGAAAAAATAACAACTAAGATAAATCACTATCGTGAACAGTATCTTCAGGAAACATAGGGTCATCAAGCTCATCGACATCCGGAACAACTTCATCGACGTCGTCGAACTCCTGCTCAACAAGGTTGCGGTAGGGGGACATGTTCAAACCTTGCGTTTCCAAAAAATCTAGAAAATCATGGCGACCCTCAACCACTCTCTTAAAATCTATGGCCTCCACTCCCTTCAACTTCTCTTTAACAGTCGACAGCTCGGCTTGGGTAGACACTAACTCTTTGTCGACATTGGCAAGTTCAACAAACTCGGAATTCAGTTCAACGATGCAAGTGGTAGCAGCCTTAAGCTTGTCAAAACACTCATTGGCAGAGCGAACAACCTCGTCACGTTTGGCCTTACGATCAGATAGCTTTTTCTCAGCAACATTCAGATGGGAACGGAACCTGCCCAATTCCACCTCGGATGTCTCGAGGTCGGAAGCAAACGCATCATGCGTAGGCTCGAGTTCCCTCAGTAACTCCCACGCAGAGTTCACAACCTTCTCATGTTCCGTGCACTGCGCCTTCAACAAATCCATTCGACGAAGAACATGGAAAAAAACCAAAATATGTCCTGAAAGCTTCCGCTCAACATAAGTACCCTAATAACGAGACACCTTACAATCAGCCCCCATGACGACCACATAAGTAAGATGTGTCATCACTTCCATAAGATGCTAGAGGCCATCGTCAATATGACGATGTGGTTGACGCGTGGGCATAGGAGTTTTGTTAGTCAACCGCCCGTGACAGCTGATAATAAGGTTGTGAGCAATGTCCTACACATCAGCCTCGGAAGGCCAAAAGGAGCCGGGCGAGAAGTAAAAGGAGCAACATGAAATTCCAAAGTTTCAGCCACAACAGAAGCAACATTAAGTTTGTGATCTCGAGAAAAAGCAACAACTTGATCCTCTAATGATGGATCATAATCAAAATATCCAAAGTCTTAGTACCCTTCGGATTATTCGATAGCCAAACACCTAGCTGAAGCATTTTATTCTCGATGATCCACGAATCATCAATCGAGAGGCCGGCAGAATCCAGCAAGCCATAAGAAGCAACAAGTTTTTTCTCATCGTCATCAAGAGGGCGGGAAACCCACTTCTTACTTACCTTGAGGACCCAGTTTACCTCTTCATCCTCACGAGCAGAGGAATCATCACCCGAACCACGACCCCATTATGAAGAAAGGCAAGATGAGAAGGGGTCCTGGCAGATTCAAGGACAGAATAATCAAACTTCTTCCTCTTCAAGACACGACCAGAACTGACAACCGATATCTTGGATGCGCTAGGAGGCCTAGGAACTTTCTTTTTCTTAACAATTGGACCAGTGTTCCTAGGACCTCAAGCAGAAGCAGAAGCAGGGACTCCTGTATCGCCAGCGCGTGCAATAGTAACCTAAGAAGCAATGCATGTCCTACCTCGTGAAAGCAAATCACCACGGACAACAACATCCGAAGTAAGGAAATCTTCTACCTATACTTGGGAAGATCACAAAACCGATGACGAAAATCTTGTTATTCCAAAGACAGCGACAACTCAACCTTCTTAGGCTCCCAAAACGATCGCAGAATCTGATTCCGCGAAACCTAGAATGGTTAGAAGAAAGAGAGGCGTCAAACTTGGACCTCGACAAACCCACATACTCCTCTCACAGATCCTCGAAGCAGGGAGGAGAACTCAAGTGACAACTATAAGTAGGGTCCATGCTAAACCCTATTAGGGAATGCAAAACCCTAGCATTCATAGGGATGCAAGCAGCAGTAAACCTCGCCAAGGTCAAATTTAATACCTTCCAACCATTAGGAACAAGCTGAGCCAAAGCATTCCAACCAAATCCAAGTACTCCCAGACGATAGAAGGAGTCGGCAGCCCGAAACCAGAATGGAACATACTTGGATGCAAAGCAATGTATCCAGATCGAGGATGACAAGACTGTCATCTCCGGGGAGAACAATTTCCAAATCATTGGGCAACGAGTAGTCGTGACGGTTGCTGTCCAGAGTCACGCGTGTCGCCCTCTTGGGCGTGAAGAAAACTTCGCAAACAGCAAGAGCGTCTCCATCCAAAACTCTAGAGTTAGACATGTCTACAGGACGAATGCGAAATAGCAAAAGGTTAACAACAAGAAAGCGAGAAGATGAAGAAGGAAGAAGAGCATACACAAAGCTTCCCTTTTTTTTATAGGAATGGGAAACAAAATGACCACCCTTGGAGAACGTGCAGGGTGTGACAACTGCATGAAATCTCAGAAATCGCGCCAAAACGAATAGGCGGATAGAACAACGGAGAGAAAACAGTGACAAATAGCAATGACACTAACCAAGCTGTAATGTTGTAATAAAAAAGAAAAACCGCCACATAGTGGATACTTGAACGTACCCACTAACTAAGAAGGGAGTAGCTGATAATACATCAAAATAAACAGATCATCATGGCCGAACACGTGGCATAAAGTCTCATCACGATAATACAGCGCCCAATCAATTGGGCCAACTCATTAAGCCCAGAAGGAATGAGGCCCAGACTAGGCCCACCACTAAGGAGGCGTAAATAGTATTCTAATCCAGAGCCGGATGAATCAAAGCCCAAATCCAAGCTCAATACACGTTCTCTCATAAAGAAGAAGAACGTTGCATCAAGAAAGAGTCGTGGAGGGAGCTACGCCTCCACGAACGCATCTCCATTAAGGAGGAGACTGTTACAAAAACATCTTCTTTCATTGCGCCTCACATGTTTAAGTCACGCTGAGAGTTAACTATGACCATTATAAAAGGTAAAAAGAACATTCGACAAAGGTATGCAACTTTAACTTAGTTTTGTCCAATATTACTTCCTTCTTCCAACATAGTTACTGACTTAAGCATCGGAGTGCCTTCGCTCACCAAAAAGGTAGTCCTTGGCAGTCTAACAATTATTTTGCAGGTCAAACTCACAGGAAGATGATTTTTGGACGCATCAATAATAATAATAATAATAATAATAATAATAATAATAATAATAATAATAATAATAATAATAATAATAATAATAATAATAATAATAATAATAATAGGGGAGGAGGAGGAGGAGAGGTGGCGGTGGCGGGATGATTGTGGTGATTGATGGAAAAGAAAATTAGAGATGAGAGAGTGGTGGTAGGATTTCTGTTTATATTGGTGGTATATTTTAGAAAGTAGAGCGCCGGTGGTGTCCTTAAGTATATGGATAGAGTTTGCGCATTCAAAGTCACTGCCAGCTAAAAGCCTAAACCATGCCCTCGTATGTAAAAATACTATGACTACATATATATATATATATATATATATAGTCATAGCTATTGGTAGATTAAACCATGTCGCCGTTTATTTTTAAAAAAAATCACAAAAAGGGCCCGAAAAAGTTAAGGCATGATAAATGTTGTGGCAGAAATTACAGTTGTACACTCTAATTCATTTATCGTCTGCCAAACTTTTACATTAGCAATTAACTTACCTACCATGTGCTATTGTGCACTTTGTTACTTATTTCAGACCTATTTTGGAATTATTGGTTTGTACTGGTAGCGACTGGAGATGCTATCTTATTAAGTAGCTTCCGAAGGAAATTGAAAAAGTGTGTTGCTGTGTGACACCATCACTTTCAATCACTCACACCACCATTCCCTAACCTACTAAGTAACATTAGGACCAAAAATAAAAATTTCCCTCTTCATTTCTTCTACCATCGGCATCTATGTGTGTGATCTCTTCTTCTACCATCGGCATCTATGGCTAATAAGATTACTAAACAGAATGGTCAGAAGTAGTTAGTAGATTGTTAGACAGTTAGCTAGACAAGTTGTTATTGTTAGAGCATCTGTTTTGACAGCTAAACATCCATTGTGTTGTCTATATAAGTGATATAGATTGTACATTCTTTCATCATGAAATGAAATAGAATCATTTGTTTCTTCTCTTGTTCTATGTTTTCAACATGGTATCAGAGCTCAGAGTGTAATAAAGAGCACATAGTTCTAGTTTCTTCTTCTACTATTTCTGTTCAGTTCTTCAAGTAGTATTAATGGCCGATTCATCATCCAATGCAACATCACTCATGAGCTCTGCCATGACAAAGTCTAAACCTGTGATCTTCTCTCATTCATTATCTGTAAAGTTGAATGAGCACAACTATCTGTTGTGGAAACAACAGGTGTTAGCTACAATCAAAGGTCACAAACTTCAACAGTTCATTGAGAATGCCTCACCTCCATCCAGGTTTCTATCCATGGAAGATCAAACAAACAACATAGTTAATCCTGACTATCTTACCTGGGAACAACAAGATTAGTACCTAAATATACACAATATCCAGGTTAGTAGGTTGTACTACTTCTGCTCACATTTGGAAGATTCTTGAGACTTTCTTCAACTCTCAGACTGTTGCCAAGGTTTCTCAGTTCAGAACTCAATTACAATCTCTCAAGAAAGGAGGACTTTCAATCAATGACTACCTGTTGAAGCTCAAATCCATTATTGATCAATTAGCATCCGTAGGACATCAATTGTCTTCAAAAGATCATATCAATGCTATCTTTGATGGATTGACTCAGATATATGATACCTTTGTAGTATCTGTGAGCTCCAGATCTGATGATTATAGTGTGGCAGAGGTTGAGGCTCTCTTGCTTGCTCAGGAATCCAGGATTGAAAGGCATACTAAAGATCTTGATGTCTTGAGTTCGGTTAATGTAGCACATACATCCTATAAACCTTCTCCTAGATCATTTGTATCAAACTCACAAGGGTGGAGACCACAATCAAGACCTCCTTTTCATCCAAGAGGTTCAAGATCTAGTCCTGGAAGAGGATATAGGCCATCTGGATTTGGTTCAAATCGTCCTCAGTGTCAAATCTGTGGCAAAATGGGACATCTTGCGTTTAAGTGTTATAATCGGTTTGATACTAATGCTCCTAATCCATGGAACTCCAATTCACAATCATATTTTTCAGGCTCACCATCTCAATCTGCTATGTCAACTCCTCGTCATGCCTTTTCTGCTACTAGCCAGTCTCCTTTTTTCTGATCTGAGAACAAATTCTTAGTCTATAATGAGATCAGGTAAGGCTTCTACATCCTCTGATTGCAAATGGTTTCCTGACTCAGGTGCTACAGACCATTGTACTCCTTATACTCAGAGCCTCATGTCTTCAGTTCCTTATCATGGTGAAGATAAATTGTTTGTTGGTGATGGCTCAGCCTTACCAATCGAGAACATTGGTCAGTCTTTTATTCAGTCCTCTGATTCTTCAAAACTTTTACATCTTCAGAATGTTCTTCAGGTTCCTAAGTTAACTAAAAATTTGTTAAGTGTTTCTCGGTTTGCAAAAGATAATAGTGTCTACTTTGAGTTTCATCTTGACCTTTGTTTTGTCAAGGATCAGGTCACACATCGAGTTCTATTGGAAGGGAAGCTTAACAAAGGGCTATATGTTTTTCCATCCATGCTTTCTACCAAGACAAAACCTGAGTTACTACTTGCAGAATCTCTTAGTATTGCTCCCAGTATTCCAGCTCATAGTCTCTCTCAAGTTCCCAGTTCTTCTCATCCTTCCAGTCTTTCAACATTTCCTATCAGTAATTCATCTCAACTCTCTCAGTTTTCCAGTCAGCAATTTCAGCATTCTCAGCCTTCCCAGTCTTCTCAGCAATCTCAGCATCTCAGCATTCCTGCCCCAGTTAGCTTTCCTGTTTTTCAGCATTCTAGCATTTATAGGCAACAATCTCAGCAAACTCAGCATCTTCAGCATTGCCAGCCTTCTCAGTATTTTCAGCAATCTCAGTATTCTAGCATTCCTAGACAGTCTATCAGCAATTCCTCAGTTTGCTTTCTAGTTTTTCAGTCTGATACTCAGCATTCCAGTACTCAGCTTTTCGATACTCAGCATTCCAGTACTTCCAAGCCCGCTTGTCAGTCTTTCCACACTTCAAGTCCGTCTAGCCTGTCCATCAGCAATCCAGTTCCAAGTCAGTACAACTTTCAGCTTTCCAAGCCCGATAGGAAGTCTTTCAGCATTTCAAGTCAGTCTAGACAATCTTTCAGTAATTCAGCAGCACGCCAGTCTGCATTTCAACCCGATAGTCAGCATTCCAGTATTTCCATGCCTGATAGTCAGTCTTTCAGCATTTCTAGTCAGTCTTTCAGCATTTCTAGTCAGTCTGGTCAGTCCATCAGTAATTCAGCATCAAGACAGTCTACATTTCAACTCGATAATCAGCATTCCAGTATTTTACCTCAGCCTGACCATCAAACTGCTTGTGTTTCAGTTAATCATACTAACTCAAGCAGTCCAGTCTCTTCTTCTCCTTTATTTCTTTGGCATGCTAGGTTGGGTCATCCATCCTTCTCTCTTGTGCAGAAAATTCTTACAAGATGTAATGTGACTGTTCCAAAATCAATAAATCAGGAGTTTTGTTCATCTTGTTGTTTAGGGAAAATACACAAGCTCCCTTTTCCTAGTTCTTCTACTGTATATACAAAACCCTTAGAATTGATTCATACTGATCTCTGGGGTCCTGCCTCTACTCCTTCTTCCTCTGGTTCTAAATACTATATACACTTTATTGATGCCTTTAGTAGATTCACTTGGGTTTTTCTTTTACACAACAAATCTGATGCTTTTTCAACATTTCTTCAGTTCAAAGCTCAAGTTGAATTAGAGTTTGGTCTACCTATTAAATGTATTCAGTCTGATTGGGGTGGGGAATATAGATCATTTTCCAAGTATCTTGCTCAATATGGCATTGTTCATCGTCTTGCTTTCCCAACTACACATCAACAGAATGGTGTTGCTGAACAAAAACATAGGCACATTATTGAGTCTGCTCTTACTATGCTTGCTCATGCTTCACTTCCAATGAAGTTATGGGATGATGCAGTCCGGACATCTGTTTTTCTTCTTAATAGAGTTCTCTCGGTTGCACTTAAGGGTCTTTCACCATTTGAAGTACTCTACCACAAAGTTCCTGATTACAATTCTCTAAAAGTAGGGCTGAACAAAAAATCGATCAAACCAATTAAACCGACTGAACCGATCTAAACCGAAGTAGTCGGTTCGGTTTAAATTCGGTTCGGATCGGTTTCGGTTTTAAAAACTTCAAAACCGAAGTAGTCGGTTCGATTTTCGGTTTCTATGTGATTTTAATCGATCAAACCGAACCGACCGAATATATATAATAAATAATATATATTTTATATATAAATAATACAATATGTTTAAAATAGTCGGTCGGTTCGGTTTTATTTCGGTTTTGATTCGATTTTAGTCGGTTCGGTTCGGTTACGGTTTGCATAAATTAGAATCGGTTCGATTTCGGATCGGTTTTGTTAATAGTCGGTTCGGTTTCGGTTTAAAAATTTTAAAACTGACCTAAGTCGGTTCGGTTCACGGTTTAGGTGAAAAATCGAACCGTCGGTTCGGTTTTCAGCCCTATCTAAAAGTGTTTGGTTGTTCCTGTTTTCCTAATACCCGCCCTTATAATTCAACCAAACTTCAGTTTAGATCTGTTGAATGTTTGTTTCTTGGTTATAGTCTTCAACATAAAGGTTACAAATGCTTGTCCTCTACTGGACGGTTGTACATCTCTAGAGATGTTCTGTTTCATGAAACATCCTTTCCTTAAACCAAATGGCATCCTATTTCTTTTTACTCCTCACCTATTGTTCATGTTTCTTCCCCTGCAGTTATTCCTTATCCTCTTCATCTTCCTACCACTAGACCTTCCATTTCTAGCAATTCTCCTTTCTCTAGCTCAGTGGTCTCGTCTCCTCATTCTGCTCCTAGTCCTATGTCTGTCCCTAGTCCTGCTCATGCTAGTCCTCTTTTTGGTCCTGCTGATAGTCCTCTTTGTGGTCCTGCTCCTCTGACTGTGGTTAATGAGGCTCCTCTCCCTATTCCTAGTGCTACTACTGGACATCCTATGGTCACTCGATCCAAGGCTGGTATTTACAAGCCCAAGGTCTATATGGCTCTGACTTCAACTACTCCTTCTAGTCTGCAGGAAGCTTTGGAGACTCCTCATTGGCTCTCTGCAATGCAGGATGAGTATATGGCCTTACAGAGGAATCAAACATGGTCACTGGTCGATCTTCCTCAGGGTCGCTCCATTGTTGGTTGTCGTTAGTTATTCAAAGTGAAACAAAACTCTGATGGTACTGTGCACAGATACAAAGCCCGTTTAGTGGCTAGAGGATTCCAACAGGTTGCTGGCTTTGACTATGCTGAAACCTTTAGTCCAGTTGTTAAGCCTACTACCATCCGTGTTTTACTCACCATAACAGTCACTTATGGATGGTCTGTTTCTCAAATATATATCAACAATGCTTTCTTGAATAGAGATCTATCAGAAGAAGTCTACATGATGCAACCCCCTGGGTTTATTGATGTTTCACGACCTAGTGTTGTTTGCAAACTTCATAAAGCTTTATATGGTCTCAAGCAGGCTCCTCGCACTTGGTTTGATAAACTTGGACACACCCTATCACTACTTGGTTTTGTCTCCACCAAATATGATTCTTCTCTTTTTATTAGGCATTCTCTTTCTCCTATATTTCTCCTGGTGTATGTTGATGACATCCTCATCACTGGTGCTGATTCCCAGGCTGTCTCTCAGACCATTCATCAGCTCAATGCTAGGTTCTCTTTACAGAATTTGGGTCACGTTCACTTCTTTCTTGGTATTCAAGTTCAGCATACTACCACTGGTCTGTTTTTATCTCAGTCCAAATACATCTTTGATCTTTTGTGTCGTGCTAAGATGCAGTATGCTAATGGCTTATCCACTCCTATGAGTGGGGGTGAAAAGGTGTTTGCTACGGGTTGTGATCCAGTCTAGGATGTTCAATTATATCGTAGTATTGTAGGTGCATTACAGTATGTTACCATTACTCGGCCTGAAATAGCATACTCTGTGAATCGTGTTTGTCAATTCCTACAGAGTCCACTTGAATCACATTGGCGGATAGTGAAGAAAATTCTACGGTATCTAAAGGCTACACCTACTTGTGGACTTCACATTGTTCCTACTCCCTCTTTTCAGCTCACTGGGTATTGCGATGTTGATTGGGCGTTTGACCCTAATGATAGGAGGTCTTTTACATCTGGATATTGTGTATATTTAGGTACTAATCTTGTTTCCTGGTCATTTAAAAAGCAGAGTACTGTCTCCCGAAGCAGTACTGAAGCTGAATATAGGAGTCTTGCTTCAGTGACAGCTGAGCTCACTTGGTTGCAATCCCTCTTTCATGAGCTTCAGATTGGTTGTTCCATTCCTATTATCTGGTGTGATAACAAGAGTACGGTTCAACTCAGTGCCAATCCTATTCTGCATTCTAGGACCAAGCATTTTGAGATTGACATTTACTTTGTTCGTGAGAAGGTGGCTCGCAAGCTTCTTCAGGTTCATCATATTTCAGCATCCAGTCAAGTTGCTGATATTTTCACCAAAGCTCTGGGTAAACCCAAGTTTATATTGCTATGTAACAAACTCAGTGTGGTTGATGTATCTACCCTTCGTTTGAGGGGGGTTGTTAAGCATAAGGTGATTAGCAAAACTATGGCTAATAAGATTACTAAACAGAATGGTCAGAAGTAGTTAGTAGATTGTTAGACAGTTAGCTAAACAGGTTGTTATTGTTAGAGCATCTGTTTTGACAGCTAAACATCCATTGTGTTGTCTATATAAGTGATATAGATTGTACATTCTTTCATCATGAAATGAAATAGAATCATTTGTTTCTTCTCTTGTTCTATGTTTTCAACACACAGTAGCTCCTAATGTCTTCTCCCATAGTGTTCCTCATGTCTTCTCCCACTCTATTTGATCTTTTCACCTGACAACAGCAACTCACTCCATTGTCATCTTCCTTCTGTTTGCGATTTCTTCTCGTGGCAACAACTCATTTTCTTTTCTATATTTGCAATATCTTCTCTGGCAACAACTCGCCCTTTTCTCATCTTTCACATGCTTCTTCCTCCAGCCTTCCCTTACCATCGTCACCTCCATCTCTTTCAATCTTGCATTCACATGACATTGAACAAAAAAAAAATTGGTAATATCGCCCAAGTCGGCTACGAGATTGATTCCCAAACTTGCAGACGAGCGAGGCCATTTTTTCAATTTCGCAACCATAGGCTACGAGATTGTCTCTTAATCTCACAACCCATTACTTTTTGGAATTGGCTGCGAGGTTAGTCCCCAAATTCTCAGAGATGTCTGCGTGTTTGGAATCCAATCTCGCAGCCAATTCTAGCGAGATAAACATTTTCTTGGGTTGGGGAGAGTTGTTGGAAGAGGAAAATAGGTAGGTAGAAAAGAACACCAAGGACGAGTTGTTGTTCTGCTCATAGGACTTCGAAGAGCGAGAGGATCACTGAGAGAGACAGAGTAACGAAGGAATGCTTTGTTCAGCGAATTGAACGATTCGACCCTTTTACGATCGTGAACACAATCTCATTCTTTGTCCGTGTCGACTGCCCATGATCGAAGTGATTGGGAAACTTTGAAGAAACCTCGAAGAATGGAAGGAGTAGTTGTTCTCACGTATTGCAGAGAGAGAAAAAAATGGAAAAGAGTAAAAAAAAATTTATTATTTATTGGTGGTGTTACTGAATAGAGCGTAAATAATCTAAATTTATTTATGGACAGTGGCGTCAGTCAGTGAGTGGAAATGACGGTGTTACAAAACAACACCCATTGAAAAAATGAGGGGTAAACTAAAAACCACTTATTAATTGTTTTTGGCTAACTGGCGGGGAAACCAGCGAGGGAGGGAGGGGGACCCTCCATCCCCTCGCGATGCGTGCATCCCATTTCTTGCACGTATCATGAGGGGGATGGAGGGTCCTCCCTCCCTCCCTCGCTGGTTTCCTCGCTGGTTTCTTCGACAATTAGAATTCCCCTTGAATAATTGTATGCAAACGTATGGTAGCTAAAGCAATGGACCATTTGATACACCTAAACTCATAATCATTCCTTGATTCCCACATAGATTCCTTCACTGCTGCAAGTATTTGAAAACCTTTTTGCCTATCAGAATCAACATTTATAATTGGTTAGAAAGAAAAATGTGAAAATGTTTTAGAAAGATTCAATTGGGACTGATTCTCGTCTGATAGGGCAAGAAGAACATAGCAACAACTGTTTTGCACAAATACACTAGAAGAAAACACGTTCTTCTGATTAAATGCAAGATAAACATAGAGGGCAACCTTCATCAAGTTTGATATGATGTTTGATCAAGTTTTTAGAACTATCATGCCCCGATTTTCAAGACACCAAAATATCTCAAAAATCGAGACGCAACAACCAACTTTTTGTTTTTTTACTTTGCTTTCCAATGGTTACAACTACTAGCACATAACAAATCCAACCAAACAAAATTGGAACATAAGAATTCAACTTACCTCTCATTTGACTGATCACGTAGACAACCACTCGATCATCCAGCGTCTCCTGCATCACTATTACCAACAACATCACCATCTGCACCCAGGTATGGTACACCCATTTGTCACAAAACAAGCAAACGGGCCAGCTAATGCTGGTATGAGATTAAATAGGTATGTGTGATGTTTTAAGATATAGATCAAGATATTTATGCTTACTTGTTGTTGATTTGTCATTGGTAGTATTCCTATTATAGTTTTTCAAATCAATAACTTAATTATTTTTGAGAATTTTGCCTTCCACAGTAGTTTGAGAAATTTCTTATCGATGGAGTGGAAATATGAAGAAGGATACTAAATTAGTGACTTCCTAAGAAAAATACTTATATGCACTTCTAATTGAGAATGATCCATTTTTTAAGCCTTCCAAAAAGATTTATCCTATTCTTACATTTAGTCATTCTCATTCTTCCTCAATTATTCTAGTGCAACATAAAATTCCGGAAGTAAAGTGTTCCAAATGATATTATTTTATGATTTATAAAAGAACTTGTGTATTTCTATAAAGTTAATAGTGTGTGCCCCGTGTCGTTGACACAATATGATTTTTTTTTTTGGTTATCCTTATGAGATGCCATCCATTTGGGTTCGTTTGAACACACTCACCTTGAAAAAAAAAATTACAGTGCAAAGTCACTTGTTTCACTATAAAAATTGTATTTCAAAAACATAAAACTCAACTCTTACAAATCAAATTTTAAATGTCATAGTAATACAAATACACGTATTTTGCCTATCATAGTTTAGTTGCCAATAAATTTAAAATTGCAAACAACAACAACTACTAAAAAAAACACTCAACTATAAATTTATGTGTATAAATCAACATTAGATTTGGTAAAAAAAAATTAAATAGAAAATGAATAAACTTATACTTGAAAGATGAGTAATTGAAAGGGAGAAGGATGAAAAAGTGTTTGAGAAAATTAAAAATAAATAATATATATATTGAAACATGAGAAATTGTCAAGTTGTTAGATTGGAACGTATATAGTTGTTTGATTAGAATATGTTTGACATTAAAGGAACTTATACTTGGTAATAATAAACCCGTCATCCTCATTCCTTATGAATAGTAAAAGGTCATGTTTTATTTTATAGACTAGTGTCTTACTTGTGCCATTGGCACGATAAGAAGTGTGTCATGGTATTAGGATCAAAATTGGTCAAATTTTTTTATCAATTGAAAAACAAATTAACAAAAACTTTCAAACAATGTAAGTGGAGTTTGTATTCTTTGTTTAAATATGCCTTAAGAAGCTCTTCCCATTCATTTGAAAATAATCATAGCTTGAAATCCATTTGAATTTTTTTTTTAAATGCACACAGTGTGAAAAACATATTTAAAAAATCTAAGTGTTTGTATTGATCATTAATTTTGTTGGAAAGATTTTCAAAAATGCATTTCAACGATACCAAGTTTTCCAAAATCTGACAACTAAGTAGATAGTTATAGCAATTCTCATTTCGAGAAAATAAAACACAAAAACTTTGTATGTCCACCACATGTATATTTCATTCAAGTTTTATATTCATTTCCTTTACCCTTCCACATGCCTTACATTTACAAACATACAATTATAGAAAATGAATCTCAACCCTCGACATCCTCCTCAACTTTCAATCATAGCCATATTTTATCTCTAAATCATTGTGAATAGTAAAAGCCCCTAGCTAATTTTTCAGATAGACGAGTGTATTACTTGTGTCGTTGGTGCGATAGAATAATGGGTCGCGTCATTAAAGTTAAACTCAATTTTAATTGGTTACACATTTTCAAATTGCGGCTGTTAATTATGCTCAAACTTTGAAATCCCAAAATTTGAAGTTTGATGTTTTTGTTTGAATATACCCTAAGACGATTGTCCCTTTCTTTGATAAATATTGTTTATTACAATGAGAAATGCACACTACGTTTTTCTTTGGAAAATCTATATGGCGTGAAATGCTTACTTCAAAATTTTAAGATTTTGAATTGATCATTGGGTTCACTGAAAAAAAAAAAAAAAAAAACACAACTTTCGTTTTGAGAAAACAAACAAACACAACTTTCTTTCTTCGCCACATGTACTTTACACATACTCATTTAGAGTTCTATTTATATTTCCTTTGCCCTTCTACATGCTTTATATTTATGTTTAAATGTGCATTAAGATGCCCGTCTCATTTTTTTTTCTTGATGTAATTGGCACGTCTCATTTCTTTGAAAAAAATACTGACGACCTGAAATGCATGTCTTTAATAATAAAATAAAATATTTAAAAATTAGCATTTGTATCGATATTTGGTTTCATTGGAAAGATCTTCAAAAATGACTTCTAACAATACCAAATTTCGACAACCAAGTAAATAGTTTTTTTTTTTAATTTTAAATTGGGTCATCGACCCTTATTATTTATTTATTAATCCATATGCCCGAAGGCTACATGACTGACCCTATAGGGTTAACCAAACCAGGCTCGAATAGAGTTTTGCTTTCGCTCCGGTCCATCGCCTCCACCTTACATGAAGACTCGCTTTCGCTTTGCTCCGGTCTAGTCCATCTAAGCAATTGCATTCAATACTCAAAGGCTTATCAACGGTGGAACAAATGTGGCGGAGCAAATGTGCTCCTATTAATCGGGTGAAAACTCACAAAATCCTAACTAGTGAGTCTCAAACCCGAGACCTCTCACAAGGAGAGTGAATGTCCGACAAACTGAGCTACAATTGGTGGACCAACTAAGTAAATAATTATGATAATTTTAATTTCGAGAAAAAACACACAAAATTTTCTCTCTCTCGCCACATGTACATTCCACAAACTTTTTCACTATTTTTATTTTCATTTTTTTTGTCGTTCCACATGTTTTATATTATAAGCATGCCATTATATGAAATGAAACTCAATCCTCAACGTATTTCTCAACTTTCAATCTTAGCCATATTTTATCTCCAGTTCCTTATGAATAGTGAAAACCTAGTTAATTTGTAATATAGATTTGGAGAAGATCTCCTTAGATATGGAATGAGATATGGAGCTGATGTGAGCCTGCGGTCCTCCCAAATTTGGATATTTGTGATTGCGCTTACTTTTCATTTGCATCCTTCACAAAAATTAACAACAATACACTTAAACCCTTTTGCTAAGTAGGAAATTTTTTGTTAGTTATGTTTATTTGTTAGGGATTTATTTGGAAAATATAGGATTTTCAACAATTTTGATTTGATGGAAGTTGGGTTAACTATAACTCTATAAGCGCACTTAAGGATTTGTATATGAGAGTTTTATTTCACCCTTCCAGTGAGGGGATTTTAAACCCCCCCATTTTCCCGATTTTGACCATTTACACTTGCGAGGAGAATGTTTATCCTTTGAGTGTGTCCAACAAAAATCTCTAGAAAGATTATCTAAAGTAGTAATTATAGATTTGAAAAGTTTAAAGCTAAGCATCGTATAAATAGGAATAGCTGAGTTGACTGATTTGATTAATACGGGCTAAGATAGCAAGTCTAAAATCTTCTTGCCCGAAATCGACTACAAAGTGAACCAATGGTCTCAGTTCAAGTTCGATTTAGGTTCGATTTGGTTTAAATCTTCGGTTTTATTCTATTTTGAGTAAATCACAAGTTAAGAAGACATAAGAAAGAAATAATATCAAATCAATAATAGAAGAAAAATGAAACTATATACAAATATAGACTCGAATCAACAAATCTATTTTAGCCCACAAATTCTCCACACTGGAACACCTAAATGAGATTACTCGTCCCCATAGAAGGAAATCTCAAAATTTCATACGATCTCAGTCGACAACCAAATCAGTTTGTTTTATTCTTGTCTCTTCACCCATCAAAATCCTCATTCCAACCAGGCCGAATCAAATCAATTGGCTCCTCAAATACAAAGGTTTCTGAGACTCTTGACCCGCATCTCTTTGAGATGAGAAACCATTGAACAATGTACCTGGATCCAAGGTTTGAGCAATCAAAAATCCCTCGAGAGATTTTGACTATTTTGTTTTTCTCTAAGAAAAACATCTCCATTTAGTGTTGTAGACTTCTCCATTTTGGTTTGTATCTTCTAGAAAAGAAATGGAAAGGTGAAATAAAACCCTTGTCCTTTTATGAGAGTTAAGATTCAATGGTTGAGTGACTTAATATAATGGTGATACTCATTTCATTTTATTATGGAGTTAAGTCGTTTCAGTTTGGATTTATCGCCTTATATATTTTGTGTAACCGATGGCCGAAACGAAATTTTCAGCTACTTAAAATTAATAACCGAACCGAATCGTATCATAGAAAATTGTCAAATTCGGTTTAGTTCGATCGATTTACTCGATTTTTTGCACACCACTATTCATATTTATACTACACTCGTTCCCTTATCACCCTATCAAAATATCTTCGCTATTCCTCATATTTAACTAATTTTTCTTTTTAACCTTTTTTTTTCTTTGAAACACGACATATGAAATTATTTGTACAAAACAAATTTGCGACTGATGACAAATAACCTTAAATTAATAATTATTTTTTATTGAACATGTTATATTCGTAGGTTATTAAAACTTTAACTAAATAAGAACCCTTACATATTGAAGATAACATGATAGCTAATTTCATACCTTCAATCAACCAATGAAATACATTCTGACAATGAGCAAAAAACGATTTCATATTTATTTGAACAAATAATCCATGAGATGAGCGAATTATCATCCTCCCCCCAATGAATGTCACCAAAGCAACTTGACTTTTATATGACGCTTTAGACTTCATATCCAAATCATCAAAATGAACAAATGGAGTCGTAGATGGTGACTCACCCTCTACTACACATGGAGGGTTCACGCCACCCTATGAAATGATATAAATTATAAGAAACTACCAAAACATGTGTCTTGAAAAAAAATGTGACTCTTTAAGGGGAAGAAGATGATGACGGAGGTTTCCAAATATGTAATAGCTTTATTGATTTTCATCCTATGAATGAACCATCTAAGGAGATCAAAAATTTGAAATATAGGTTAATTGAATAAGGGTTCCGCTCTCACTCCTAAATGCTAAACAACTGGATTCAACTTCTGGTTAGATCTTAAAAGATTTTATCATAATTATTTTCTTATAGGGACTTTGGTAGACATTTTGATAGGATTTTATAAGTTTTTTTTTTTTTCAAAAAGAATTAACACGACTCCTATGCACTTTAAAAAAAAGAGGGTGATTAGGGTTTTTATTGGATTCCAAAACCATTAAACACCTCCAGCGGGCTTCAAACCATGGACTTATGATATCATTCACGACAACTCTACCAGCTGAGCTAGTATCCTGTTGGTTCCTATACACTCTTTTAATGTTGTCATGCAAACTTTACATTGAACTTGACATTAGCGAAGAGCACACAGGCTAAAAAGGTAAGTTTTAATTAGTTTTCTTAAGCATTAAAGTGTTAAGAGTGGTTTGCTTTCTTAACCAACATTTCTTCGAATACAAGAGGAGAGAGTCTTAAATCCTCTAAAACAAGTTCAAATCTCAATCAAGATTTCTCTCTACAAATCTAGGGTTCCTTTGCAATTTGTCTGTTTATTTACAATATCCTCTGCAAATTGTTTTCATCAAATGCCACCACCACATTCAACCAACTTCTCTTCCACATCTCCATCATCTCCCTATCTCTCTTAGAGTCCCGGGGTTGAAAACATTGTGTTGATTCGATAACCTCAATAACAACAATGGCAATGCTTGGATCCAAATAGATGTTAAGTTCTTTTCCATCTTCACATTCTCTCTCGGGTTTGCAAATAAGTTAAGGTTTTTTTTTTTTTTTTTTAAAAATTAATGTGAGAGAAGGATTTCATGGAGTGGGGTTTAGTTTGAAACCAAAGCGATTTTCGGTTATGAAGGAGATTGAGGAACCGAAAAAGATTACTAATAAAAGTATACAATTATTAGAAAATAATGATATAGATTAATCCTATAAACAATATTCCAAATGTCACCTTAAAAGCAATTACTGCTTCATAATCCTCATCATCAAAGTTATTCATTCAAGGATGTGATTTTGAAGTAAATCAATCACGACTTAATTAAATAATTACTCGAGATTGATTTATCCAAAAATCTATAAACATTGCTCAACTTCATTTATAAGTTAAGTTGAGTTGGCGAATTGTCCGAAGAATAGAGTTAAAAGCCAAAATAAGATTAATTAATTTAAACTATTGTAACAAAAAATTTAAAAATGAAAAAGAAAAAGAAAAACGTCTTAAAAAATGAGAAATTATCATGTTTGAACAAGGCCCATAAAAAAATCATTCGGGCCCAAAGTAAACAACAAGGCAAGCACCGGTTCTTCACACTTGTAATTTACTATAAATACCCCTCAAAGTTCCTCCTCTTCACTTTCTGCTATTTTTTACCTAATTTTGCTTTCTTCCGATTTCGATTCGGCTCTCTTCTTCTCTTCTAGGGTTTTCTTCGCTCTCTCTCTTCTAGGGTTTTTGGTTTCACAGTGACACTCATCACTTGGTTTTCTTCATCGAACCAGTCGCCATGAAACTCACTGTAAAGACCTTGAAAGGCAGCCATTTCGAAATCCATGTCCAACCCAACGACACTGTAAGTTGTCTCTTCGCTTCGTTGTGAAATTTTGCGATTCAGTTGGAGTTTTCGCTGAATTTGCATGATTGATTGATCTCATTGTTCATGGACGGTAATTTTGCGTTTAATTGTTAATTGATGATGATTTAACATTCACTGCTATTGCGTTTTTACCGGTTTAAAATGAAAATTAGAATCGAAGAATTGAAACCTAGATTCTCCATTGAATCAAAATTTGGGGTTTAGTCCACATGTTGGTTTTCTAACAAGTTTCATTTTAGGGCTTACAAGTAGAATTATTAGGCAAACCCTTTAAACTGTAATCTTACTGCTATCGACGATATTGAGAAGATCCGTTCTCTGTTTAAGACCTAAGTTTCTTGATTTCATTAATGCAAATGTTATGTTCTGTAGATCCTTCAAATTGTGAAAGTGAGTAATCTAGCCGTTTTGTGTTCAAAATTTGCACGCGTGTATAAATTGGATGGTAATAACTGAGCAGTTGAAATTGCATGATTTTTGTCTTAGGTTATGGCTGTGAAAAAGAACATTGAGGATAAGCAGGGAAAAGAGAGCTATCCATGTGGGCAACAATTACTAATCCATAACGGGAAGGTGTTGAAAGATGAAAGTACGTTGGATGAGAACAAAGTTAGCGAAGATGGTTTTCTTGTCGTTATGCTTAGCAAGGTAATATTTTCTTCTTTAGTGAAGCGTATATCCAAATGTAGTTTGTATAGTTAAGTGCATATCCAAATGTAGTTTGTAAAGGTGCTAGGGTATACTGTTCATTTATTTTTATGATATTTCACATGAAAGATGGTATTAATTAACAGATCACATTTGTGGGTGCAAATTTGACCTCTGTACTTGTGTTATTCTTTGACATTACTTAGTGGACATATATGGTAGTAGATTTCATCTGATATATCATATATATGCACGTATGCTCCATGCAATATGTGTTTATGAATTAAATGGATATTGAGCTTGGGATGGTAAAGAAATCTCCATCACACAAAATAAGGGAGCATCTCTTAACAACATCTTCATTATCACCTAGTTTTGAGCCCTTTGAGTGCGTGATCCTAAAAGCATGGAGGTTGAGCACAAGGAAATAAACAATGGATCTCTTAAGTAATTGGATTTGGAGATCGCAAAAGAAGCATAATAGCTTATGGAGGAAAATTGTGAAGGCCAAATATGTGGCTAACCACAAATCTCCTAACCTTCTAAGCATCATACGACATGTATATAAAGAGGAGCTTCTCAATACTTTTGGCAGGGATTTCCTGTGTTTTGGGATTGGGATTAAATTGAGTGATTGAGTTCAGAATGGCGCGATAGGTTAAGAAGACTCTTAATATTGCCTCCAGCTTATTTGTTGGGTTCCCCATATATGGAATGGGGTCGCTAAGTTTTTCTGATCTTAAGATTGGAATCTTCATTTAAGAACTGTTTATAATGAAGTAGAGATGGAAGATATTCCCACCATGCTTCTTAAAAAATAGGAGAAGGTGCTTGGGTGGAGGTGGATAAAGGTTGTAGGTTAATTTTTCCTATTCTGGTAAAAAAAAAAAAACAAACAAAAAAGTGGTGCTATTCTCCCAAATGATTGATTTAGTGCATTTACTTAGATATTTGGTCTAGAAGATTTCGGGGCTTAGTCAGTACGGGGACATGGATTTTCCGGAAAAAAAAAAGATGTCAATCCTTTCGAAGATTTGCTTCTATATACGGGGTGCCATATGAAATTGCTGTGTGAGAGATCTCTGGGGGTATTTGAAAAGATATTTCCTTTTCATTCTTGTACACTTAATGTGCTACAATGTTTATTGTTTCAGTTTTCCTCTTTGAGTTCCTTGTTTGCAAGAGCTTTTTCTCCCATGAATAGAAGAGTCTGCTTGTTCTTTTGCCCATAAATGTTGTTTTTTGAACACATGGACGCTTTGGAAGGAGCTGACTTAAAGGATCTTCAAAGAGGTCATTTTCTTCTAATAGAGGTATCAAACAAAAAATTGCCTCTAGAGGAACCTGCTTGTTCTTTTTCCCATAAAAACGCTGTATGTTGGGCGCCTAAATGCTTTGGAAGGACCTGACTTAAAGGATCTTTGAAGAGGTCATTTACTTCTAATATAGGTATCAAACAAAAACATTGCTTTGAGAGGCTCTAGATCCTAAGCAAACAATTCTTACTGGTTCTTACTAGAGCCTTTAGTGGGTGGACATTGACTCTAGTTAGAGATCTATGACATTTG
Organism: Berberis vulgaris; assembly: GCA_963556465.1. Classification (NCBI taxonomy): domain Eukaryota; kingdom Viridiplantae; phylum Streptophyta; class Magnoliopsida; order Ranunculales; family Berberidaceae; genus Berberis; species Berberis vulgaris. The sequence continues at coordinate 70,917,000 of OY747132.1, forward strand.
ATGATTGGGAAAAAAAAATGTGTAAAGCTTTAGCTTATTGGATCAATGTGCGTTCGAAGTGGTATTACCGTTTGGCAGTTGGCTTAGAGACCCTTTTTTTCAAGTTGTTAAATTCAAGCCATTTTGGGTTAGTTGGGAGCTGGTGCATAGTTATAGATCTTCTACCCGGACACAGAGAATTTAAAAAGAGGAGATGAGAGGCACAATATTGTGTTCGTGAACATATATTTAATAATTCACTAAGGAATTGCAAACATTTACTAATAACAATAAAGTACTAGTAAATGCCAAAGGGGTCGTGGTCGAGTGGTTAAGGAGGTGTGGACTTGATCCCCACGTCCTTGCTTCAAGACCCGCCGGCAGCGGCATTTGTTTCGGGGTGTTCTTGACCGTTTGGTCTCTCCTCGGCGATAGGTTACGGATCCTATGATAAACACCGGCTCAACTTCCAAAAAAAAAAAAAAAAAAAACAATAAAGTACTAGGCTATTGTACCTTGAGTTCTATTGTACTTGGTCCCATGTTCGATAACAACCCTAATATCATACTAATTAGACCTAATATAAATAGCGTAGATCTATGATCATTTTTAATGCATTTACTTTATAACAAAAATAACACCCAAAGATTACGTGGAATGATTATATGTACACTAGTAGCATATGACATTATAACCCAAGCTATAGTAGCATATATACTCCGACAAAAATAGGTTTGTGTTATATAGTAATGTCGCATAGGCTTAGTGCGTGTCTTGGAATCATAATTGATAGGGTAAATCATATTTAATGATTCCTAAATAGTCAGGATTTTGGACTCGGCCTTAGGGTTAATATCTAAGGCATGGATTGTGGAATGGATGAACATTGTTTTAAAAAGCAATTAATGCATACACCTCAATGTGCCCATTGATGCGAGGCGGCCAAAAATCGCTTTGGTGCATACGAGTTGATTGATGGTTATAATGTGCACGATGATTGTTTTTATTCTTTAATACCTTAACTACTATTGACGATTTTTTTCATATTTTTCTTAATTTGTTTATGATTTTTTAATTTTTCATCATTTTTTTTCCTGAAAAGTAGAGGTGGATGCCTCGTTACGCTCTGCTATGCATCAATGCACCACTTTGCACTGAAAAAAAAATTTGGTAGCCTCAGTACTGGAAAACATAAAAATTATAGCCAATGGCATATTTGCATGAAGAAAATACATCAGTAGCCCAAGAAACAGAAAAGTTGAACTCTCCCACAACAATGCATGCCATCTCATAGTCATTTATGTATTGGATACTGGATACATGAATGACCACCACATTAAGATGCATAGTGCGTGTGATTATTTGTTTGGCCCTAGTTACCTACATGCAAAACCTGGGATACAAGGTCTAATGATGCCCTTTGAGATTTGATACTTGACGATTTATCTATATTAGGAGGTTGATTTTATACAGTATTTATAGTAAGTTTTATATGGCCATGCATCTATATCTTAATCATGCTAATATGCTATAATGGTATGGTGGTACATGATAAGTGATATACATGGTCATGAGTTCTGTTTCAACATGAACATATGAACTGATTATATTTTTCCACAAATATATTGAGTTGCACACGTTATAAAACATGGATTTTTTTTTAAAATAACTGAACAAATAAAAATATGTTCTCTCAGAAAACACAATTAGCATGAGTTCTCAGATTTTTTGGTGGCTGACAAAAGCAGACCCTGCTTGGACTATAGCAGACCCCCATTTAGACTTATTTTGACCTTCCTCCCCTTATCAATATCATATTACAGACGCCTTCCCATCTTTTCTAACTCTTATCACCATCACATTCTCTCTTTTCCGTCCAATTATTTTTTATTCACTTCAATCATTCAACCGTTTGATCAAATGACACCAAAACACAGAAATTGACATCTTCACAAAATTAGGGCATGAAGAAAATCCAACAGTGGGTTGAATTTTTGGGTTTTGTTGGTAGTAGAAGAGGAGGAGAGAGTGATAGGTGAAGATTCGTATGAGAAGACCAGGGAAGACGACAGACAGCCAGGGATGAGGCAGGTGGGCTTATCGGACTCAACCCATTTCCTTCTTTTCGTCTTCTCGTTGTTAAGTCGTGATGATGATGGGGTGGGAATCTCCAGTGAGCCGAAAAGGGCGAGAAATTGGGTTCCCATATTCGACCATCTTCGTCGGAGATGGAATCAGGAATTTTTGACATGGTATCAGAAAGGAAAACAGAGCTCTTGTTTTTACAGAGTTGGAACAACAATTAAGGGTTTACGCTTCAAAGCGGGGGAGGTAAGTTGGTTTTACCTACACTTAGGGAGGTGTCCCTAAAATAATCAAGGTGAAGGTGTGATTCCTAATTTGACATCAATAATTGGGGATGTATGGCAAAATAAGTCAAAATAGGGGTCTGCCTGTGTCAGCCCCTTTTTTTACTTACATATACAGTACAGACATTATTGTACTGGAATCTACAATATTGTACTATCTTGTATGTTTCGTATGGGCATGGAGCCTTTAACTATTCAGTAAGTCTATTGAACTGTTTTTCTTGTTTTTTCTTCTAAAAATTTTAGTACTTATGACTTCAGAGTTCAGACTAATCCAATCCAGCCTTTCTAAATGTGAATTCTAGGGCCTGCCCTTTATTTTTATTTTTTTTACCATTTTTTGTCATATTAATGTTTTCTGTCGGTTGTTTCTGCAGAGCAAAACCTCAGGTTCAGCAGGGACCTCTTCTGCTCAGGTATTGTTGTGTGCTTCTAGTCCTTTGGAAGAGGTATTGTCTCCTAATTTCATGGCTAACACAGATTTCTTCTTTAATATGAACAGCCTGCAACAGCTGCTCCTGTGACTGCTACTCCAGATGCTCTGGTGACTGCTACTCCAGCTGCTCCGGTGACTGCAACTCCCTCTCCGGCACTTGCAGTTCCTCAGGCAGCGTGAGTTGATACCTCATACTTCTACATAATGCTTATACTGAGCTAGTAATCTTCTTGAATTTACTCTGACAGATTTTCCTGTTGCAGGGCCCCAGTGAGCACTATACCTGCATCTGACAGAGCAGCAACCGAGTATGATTCCTTTCCTAGTTTATTTATTTTTTCCTTCCTGGCATATCTTTGCAAAGTTTCTATTAGTTCTCTTGAAGATATATTCCTTAAGGCATTGGGACACTGTCAATCTTTGATTCCTTTAATTGTTATATGTTTGGCTGGTTCACTTTCTAGTTCTACTTAAACTGAAATGCCTATGAGGCTTTCATTCACATAATAGCCATCACCCCCAAGGCCCCAACACTTCTTATGCTATTCTGGCGCCTCCCTAGTCTCAGGTGAATTATGCTCTAGTTAACAAAAGAATGGTGATTTGACTAACAGTGATCCATGAGAGGGTGCTTTATTCTATGCTTATAACAGACCAGACGTACTATTAAAGTATCTATCTTGAGCTGTTGTATGGTCTTTACCAATCAACCAGTATGTTTGATGTTGTTCTCTGGGTGGTGGCTGAATAAAATAAATGCTAGCCTGGAGGCTTTGTGGTTGCACTTTGCATGATAATTAACTGGTGCACACTATTTAAATTTTGTTCTAAAGCTGCTAGTTAGATATGTTTGCGAAAACATTCTTTGCAACAAATGAAAGGATGCCTTTAGTATTTTGCCAACTGAAGTGAAAGGCGTTGGCATCTTTTATAGCAAGAAAATTTTATGTGGTATCATATATTTGAAAATTTGTTATTTGGTAATTTGTGTGCACAGTAAAGTGATAAGTTCACAACCTGGGTGTTCTTGTAGTCAAGCAATTCCTCTTGAGCAAAGTGGCCAAAACCTCATACCAATATCTGTGTATGTGTTTGAATATAGAATTAATGTCGTTGACTTGAGAAGTGTTCACAGGATTAATACCCATCTTGTCGAAGGACAGCATGTTTTAACTGCTTGGATAAATTGTGTGTTTATTGACCATTTCCACTTAGTTCTTTGTTGGTCTATTGGCCTCATGCCATTTTCCCATCCTTTAGGGAAGGTGTACAATCTAAACAATTTTGTTTGCAGGGGGGCGCCTGGTGATGTTTATGGACAAGCTGCTTCAAATTTGGTTGATGGTAGCAATCTTGATCAGATTATTCAGCAAATAATGGACATGGGTGGCGGTAACTGGGACAGGGAAACTGTTATTCGTGCACTTCGTGCTGCTTACAACAACCCAGAGCGGGCTGTGGACTATTTATATTCTGTATGTTCAAAATTTATGAGACTCTGACCTATCGTTTTTGTTAACGTCCACTAACAGTATGCCATTCTCTCTGCAGGGTATTCCGGAAGCAACTGAAATTGCTGTTCCTGTTCCTAATTTCCCTGCCAATCAGGAATCTGGTGGGGCTAACCCCACTTCTGAAACAGGTTCAGCGGGGGCTGCAGCTCTATCTGGAGTACCTAATTCTGCCCCACTGAACATGTTTCCTCAGGTTAATAACTACCTTATGCTTTTATTTTATGTATATGTTTAAGTGACGCTCAATCTAAAATCAAAGTCTTTCCAGGAGGCACTTAATGCTGCGGCTGGCGGGGGAGACGGACCCCTTGATTTCCTCAGAAACAACCAACAGGTGTGTTCTCGTTGCTAGGCATGTTGAAAGACTATTTCGTCTGGGCTTTTATGGCTGAAATTATTTGTCTACTAGTCTTTTCAGATTAATTCTATTCCCTACCATCACATCGTTTCAAACTTTGATTTTTGTTGTTTCCTTTACTTTTTTTCTTAAGATCTGTCTGTTGTATTGAACATTGAAACTTAAGCATTGTATTGTTGGAATCTCAATATATTATTTAGTGGGATGTTGGGTTATTTTGTCTTCGGGGAGAACAGATACAGACGAAAGGCAAGAATGCCCCTTTGATCTTTTTGACCCCCCATTCCCCCCACCCTCTTCTTTCTCTTCATATTCGTTTTCTCTTGAGTCAAAGCTGCTTGAAAAATGAGAAAAAAAAAATAATAAAAAGAAAGAAAGAAAGTATCAGATTGAGACAGTTTGAAGATTAGGGGGCATCCAGGTCTTGTATTTTCAGTTTATGTATTGTATGATACTTGTTAGTCGTCACTATGATTTTGCATTCTATACATCATCAATGTCTATGGATCTATTAACTATGGTTCTCGGACTAGCTAATCAACCTTTGAATTTCAGATTTACGGTCAGTATACTTGTTCAATAGAAACTAGGCTTGGACAACTATAACAAATAAATATGTGAACTGGCCAGTCGTATCTATATTTTATGTTAGTATCTCTTGATTAGGTGACTTTATATGTGTATATAGGTGACTTCTATTCTGATGTGTATTCTTTCTCATTTGTTTTGTTTTAATCTAGTTCCAAGCATTGCGTTCAATGGTGCAATCAAATCCACAGATCCTACAGGTGCGTACTTCTTTTACCTAGGGAATCTTAACTGCCTTTAATCCGCTTTCAATATCTGAACTTGCCTGTTGCAATTCAGCCAATGCTTCAGGAGCTAAGCAAGCAAAACCCCCAGCTGTTAAGATTAATTCAAGAGCATCATGCAGAATTTCTTCAGTTGATAAATGAACCTGTTGATGGTGCCGAAGGGTGAGTGTTTTTCACATGACTTGGACTCTTTTTTCTCTAATATGCTTAGTTCTCTCTTAGTGAAATTATATTGATAGCCTTGTAGGCTTGGAAATACACATCTCACTTGCTTCTTGATTTCAATACATTTTAAACTCGTTAACCATTCAATCAATTTTTAAAAAGTAAATCTTTGACAGTCTTTGACATTGTCTTGTTATTTTTCTAGGGATCTGTTTGAACAGCCCGAGCAAGATATGCCACATGCTATTAGTGTGACTCCAGCAGAGCAGGAAGCAATTGAACGAGTATGGCTCATCTCCTTCTCTTGCAGTTGGTTGCTTTTTAGTGTTTTTTTTTTTCTTTCTTCTTTTTAATATACTGTTTGTTTTCTGGATAATTTCTCTTCAGCTTGAAGCAATGGGTTTTGACAGAGCTCTTGTCATTGAGGCATTTTTAGCTTGCGACCGCAATGAGGAATTGGCAGTGAACTATTTGTTGGAGAATGCTGGTGATTTTGAGGATTAAATGGTATATGCTTTTACATCTTACCTTTCCCAACCTTCACAATTTGATGATATTGGAGGCCTTCTGATGATAAATGATCCTCAAGGGTTCTTTGTTTCAGGAAAATTTTGGGAGATACAGCCAAAGTTGTCCGGAGTTTTAGTTAAAGCGGTACAACTTCCTTACTTGATTTCGAAAGCACTGGCAAGGCTGCTGTTTTCATTGGTGTGTGTGATCTCAGTTGACGATGTCATTAGACACCTTTTACAAAATGTTCCATAAGCATGGCAGTTTTTAGTGAGTATTCAAGATGGATAAGGATATTTGACTGCTGCTGTGGAATTGTGCACTAAAACTTGTTTATGACAATTCTTTGTGGTGTTTCTCTTCAGTTGACCTACAGTATTAAATATTACCTTGTCTGATATATAAACATTCATTTTCTTTTTCCGTGGTGTCATATTATCTCGTGGGGAGTGAGCATCTTTTACTCTGTTCAAAGTGACGGAAACAACATTCTGTGATGTTCCTTGTGTGTCCTCAAAGTCCATTGGTTTCTTTGGCGAATAGCAGATATTGCGTTGTCCTCATCTCGATCCAAATGGTCACATTTATTTGTGCGTTTAGATGTTGCGCTGAAGTCATGGAATGCACCTCAATTCCTTTTAATCTCCAGTTTCAAGAAATTGGGTGTTTCCTGACTGTTCCATTTGTCTAGGAGATTTAAAATAATTTTTTCTAAGCTACATTAGCAGTTTTAGAATATATTGTAGAAGGTGCTATTGTTAAATGCATTGATAAAACTTATTTTATGACAGCATTTGACTGAGATTGAAAGTTGTTTGTATCTTCGTTTTTAGCCTTAATTTAACATGAAAATTGAGCTGGTGAAGTGTACAAAATGCTCTCTAGAAGAGTACAGAATTACACTTAACCAGCATCATTTGGAAATTCAGATGGCTGGTTAAACATGCGTCACTTAGCGCACCCTCAACTCTTCTTTAGTACACCACCCTCCTTACTACATCGTGGTGTATTTGGTCATTTTTATTTTTTGAACAAAGGGCATTCCAGTCTCCTACCTTGTTATTAGCTTGAACTGCTCCAAGTTGTTGATACCTGAGAGCTACATCCTATGGACGTCCCCAGTGAGTCAACGCAAAAAATGGGAGATTTGGTTAACCGTTGTATTAATTTGGTCGCTTAAAAATGATCTTACGCACCTTTTGCAAATGTTGAGGGTTTTTTTCAATGTTGGTGGAACTAATTTGGAATTGGGTTTCGGGAATGCAAACTTCATTTTTAAACAAAATGGAAATCAACACTAATTATAATTCTGTTTTGGAGGGCACTGTAAAAAAAAAAAAAAAAAAAAACCCTTAATTGTTAGACTAGTTTTACTACATCTTGTGCTCGAGGGTGGATGCCTTTTTAACTCAAATTGGTGCGTACAAGCAGTAGTTTGGATTTTGTTATCTAATATCTATGCAAACAGTTTAACTTCTCTTGCTGTTGTATATAAATTTTCGTACTCAAAATAAAATTTTAGGATTAGGTTCTTATTTTGATGTGAAGGTTCTTCTCACTCGTCCATGCGTTCTAACAACTCATTGATTACAACCTGATCATGTATTTTATTCAAAACAAACTAACAACCACTTGGTTGACTAAGATGAGCCCCGCATGACACCCAACTTGCTAAGAAGATTATCAAATTGATAAGTGCTCAAAGCTTTAGTGAACAAATTTTCCCGTTGATGTAGTGTTCGAACATGCTCAGTCTAAATAGTACCCTCTTGTATATTCTCTCTTATCAAATGACAATCAATCTTGATATGCTTCGTTCATTGATGAAAAATCGGATTAGATGTAATATGGAGTGCAACTTTGTTGTCACAAAACAATAGAGCTGCCTGAGGATGATTAATGTGCAAATCATTAAGAATGTATCTCAACCAGGTTAACTCAAATCATGTGGAAGCCATGACCCTATATTCTGCTTCAGCTGTAGATCTTGCCACTGTAGTTTGTTTCTTAGTTTTCCAAGAAATTGGTGAATCACCAAGCATGACACAATAATCTGTAATGAATCTCCTAGTATCTCTACATCTAGCCCAATCTGCATCACAATAAGCTTTCAACTGTAATGAGCTGGTGTAAGAGAAAAAAAATACCATGTCCTGGTGAAACCTTGATATACCTCAAGACCTAGTGTACAATATCCAAATGTGGTATTTTGGGTTTGTCCATAAACTGACTTAGGACATGTATTGAATAAACCAAATATGATCTCGTGATCGTTAAGTATATCAACCTTCCAACAAGTCTGCGGTATGTTGCGAGATTTTGTAGTAAATCTCCATCATCCCGTGTGAGCACCAAGTTTTGATCCATAGGATAACGTGAAGGCTTTGCTCCAAGATACCCTGTGTCCTCCAATGTTTCAAGTGAATATTTTTGTTGAGATAAAGCAATCCCTTTGGATGACCTCGCGACTTCAATGACAAGAAAATATTTCAATTTCCCTAAATCTTTGAGCTTGAACTTTGCAGCAGAAAATTGTTTTGTTTCTTCAATGTATTGAAGATCATTACCTGTCAATATTACATCATCAACATATATGAGAATAGCAGTAAAGCTGTCACCCTTGGATCAAACGAATAATGAGTAATCAACCTTATATTGATTGTAGCCTACTGATATGAGAATAGAGGATAACTTAAGGAACCATTGTCTCGATGCTTGCTTGAGACCATATAAGGAATTGTTCAACTTGTATAATCGAGTCTCTCCCTTTTGGCCGAATCCAAGAGGAAGACTCATGTACACATTCTAAAAAAGATCATCATACAGAAAAACATTGTTGACATAAATGCCAACCCTGTGTGGTTGCAAGAGCATTGAGAAAACGAACAATAGTCAATTTAGCAACAGGAGCAAATTTCTCTTTGTAATCAATACCTTCAACTTGACTGTATCCTTTAGCCACAAGACGGACTTTGTAGCGCTCAACACTACCATATGGATTAAGTTTGATCTTATAGACCCATTTACAACCAACCAGATGCTTGTTAGAAGGAAGAGGCTGTAAAGTCCAAGTGTTATTGGTTTCTAAAGCATCAATCTCACTTCTCATGGTCTGACGCCACTTTGGATCCTGCATAAAAATGGTGGGTTCTTTTACTAAAGAAAGGGAAGTGGTGTAAGCCTTGTGAGAGGTAGATAAATGATCATAGGAAATAAAATCTGAAAGGGGGTAAACAATACCTGTAGAAGGCCCAACGTTTGAAGCAGACGAGTGAGACGACCGGGAAGGCAATCGAGCATCAAGATGATATTGTTGAAGATAAAATGACTCATGGGTGGCACGAGTGGAGGTGCGAGGTGGGATAACAGGGGCAGGGACGACCGCTTGGGGTTGGGTTTTCGGGGTTTTCGCCCGGTCGGTGACCAAGATGTCGGATTGGGCGACCGGTCGGTGGGAGTGGTTTGACTGGTAAGAGAAAAAAATTGTTGGAGGATAAAAAAAATGGAACATGAGCTACCGGTCGGGGAAGTGTGTCAGACTGGTCAGTGAGGTGATTGTGTATTTTGTCAGAAAAATAAGGAAAAGTCTCCTCGTGACAGATGACGTCACGAGAAACAAGGACCTTTTTATGGGCGAGATCATAGACTTTGTATCCTTTTTGCCCATGATGGTATCCAAGAAATACACATTGATTAGAACGAGCATCAAATTTGCTAAGACGTTGGACATGTGTTGAAACAAAACATAGACAACAAAAGACTCGAAGGTGAGAGTAGTTGGGTGGTTTGTTAAAGAGAAGTTCACAAGGCGTTTTGTCTTTAATAATAAAGGACGGTGTGCGATTAATGAGATAGGCAACGGTGAAAATTGTTTCTCCAAAAAAATGTTTAGGGAGATGTGTTTAAAACAAAAGAGCACGAACGACATTCAAAAGATGTCTATGTTTGCGTTCCGTCGCCCCATTTTGTTGGGGCGTAGAGATACAAGAAGTTTGATGGGTAATGCCTTTTGAAGCATAAAAATCAGTAAGGGAAAATTCAAGTCCACTATCACTGCGAATGGTTTGAATTTTGGAAGAAAATGGGGTTTCAACATAATTAATGAATGAAATTAAGAATGTGCATGTGTCAGACTTGTGTTTCATGATAAAAATCCAAGTATATAATGTATAATCATCAACAATGGTGAGAAAATAACGCGCCCCAGAAAGGGAAGCAACGTGATATCCTCCCCAAATGTCAACATGTAATAAGGAAAAAGGAGCAGCAGTTGAAATATGGGATAAAGAAAATTTATTTCTAGTTTGTTTGGCCAAATGACAAATAACACATTTATTGGAAACACAAGTACTAGCATCGCGAAAAGAGACTGAGAGTTTTGTCAGAAACGTGACCTAGACGATTGTGCCATAACACAAAGTTGTTGTCTTGAGTGATGTGATAAGTGATAGAAGTTGTGGTGGTGGTGCCGTCCAGGTAGTACAGACCATAAAGCTCAGTTGTTGTCCCAATCATCTTCCCCGAATGAAGGTCCTGTATCAGACAAGAATTGCTGAGAAAAAGAGAATGTTTTGTGAGTTAGCTAATGGAAATTAAATTGAGATTAAAAGAGGGAACACAAAGAACATCATGCAAGGTAAAAACAGAAGAGAAAGTCATGGTGCTAATGTGTGTAACAACAACAAGTATACCATCAGGAAGCTCAACAGTTCGATTGTGGACGAGTTTGGAAAATGTGAGTAAATGAGGGTTATGAATAGGGCTGAAAATCGAACCGACTTAGGGTTTTAAAATTTTCAAACCGAAACCGAACCGACCATTAACAAAACCGATCCGAAACCGAACCGATTCTAATTTATGCAAACCGTAACCGAACCGAACTGACTAAAATCGAATCAAAACCGAAATAAAACCGAACCGACTGACAATTTTAAACATATTGTATTATTTATATATAAAATATATATTATTTATTATATATATTCGGTCGGTTCGGTTTGGTCGGTTAAAATCACATAGAAACCGAAAACCGAACCGACTACTTCGGTTTTGAATTTTTTAAAACCGAAACGATCCGAACCGAATTTAAACCGAACCAATTGGTTCGGTTTAGATCGGTTCGGTCCGTTTAATTGGTTTGATCGGTTTTTTGTTCAGCCCTAGTTATGAACTATATGATCAGTGGCGCTGCCATCAAGGATCCAAGATGAACGAGAGTCATGAGATTTGAGAGAAAGTATTTTACCTGTCAATTCTGTAATAGAAAAATTATTACCAATATTGTGAGCCTTGGACTTGTTATTGGTCAACAAGGCCATGATTTGCTTGCACTGCTCAGAAGTGAATGGATGATTCGAAGAAGTAGACACATTATTGCCCTTAGGTCGATCTTTATAAAAACATCGTTGTTTAGTGGGATCGGCTTTATTAAATTTTCAACAGTTGTCGACAGTGTGAGTTTTCAATCAACAATAATCACAAGTGAGATGAGAACGACAATCAGCAGCAGTCTGACCTACCCTATCACATATTCCACACTTGACGTCAGAATTAAAGGGTTTTAGGGGTCCTCCCGACTTGTTAGTGTTGGGTGCACCTTTGGGATGAATATTCCGCATGGGAAAGGCGGCGAAGACTATGTGGATCTGACAGAACTCTGGGGTGCTAATATCCAGATCCTTTAAATTCATGTTTTTTTGCTTGTGTGGTGGTAAAGCTCGGGGTGCAAATAACCCAGAACTTTATAACAGTTTGAATAAATTTCTTTCCTTTTTCTTCTTCTTTTGGGACTTGGATATCGGTGAGAATAGATCTTCTTTCATATATAGCTGGAAGAAATCTTCTGATGGAGACAATGATCTGATGAAGGGATCACGGTGAGAAGAGATCTTCTGATATGATGAAGACGATGGATGGAGATGATCTGATACGATCACTGGTATCGAGATGAAGGTGATTGATTGTTTGTTGATCGGTGATGAGAAATATGTTTTGATCGATGATGTTGATGATGATGAAGACAATGGATGGAGATGACCTGAGACGATCACTGGTATCAAGATGAAGATGATGGATTGTTTGTTATGAAGATGCATTTGATGGAGATAATGATATGAGAAGTAGGAGTAGGCATGGGACGGGATGGGACGAGATATACCCATCCCTATCCCATCCCGTTCATACGGGATCGGGACGGGACGAGATGGGAAAAACCCCATCCCAACCTCGTCCCATCCCAAACGGGTTCGGGTCGGGACGGGACGGGATCAGCGTGCTGCTTGTGACTACTGCGAAGATTATCATCATATAAGAGCGTGAAAAATAACTTTCTTATAATTAGATATAGATGTGGCATGCAAATATAAGGGTAGCCATTAAATCCCCTAACAATGAAGTCGGGTGGGCTGACTTTTAGAAAATGACATGATAAATGGGACCCACTAAGAGTATTGTGTCGCTGTGATGGTCTCTCAACTGATTTTACAATTTCATTACTGTGGGAAACAAAATTCATGGTTCATTGACAAAATGACATTTCATCTTTTGTTAGGGAAGGAATATAGACCTATTGGTGATGCTCTAACATATTCATAATGGTTTACCATCAATACATATATTGTAATTAAAAAAAATTATTTTTACAGCCCGGGGCATCTCAAATTCTTGGCTCCGCCCTTGAATGTTCCCTTCTGAATATGTATTACTCAGTTAATTGTTATTTTTCATCTTCACCTGGGTATTATCAATATTTGGAAGTTAAATAATTGGAGCCACTTTTATTGGGAATCCAAGCAACAGTCTGATATCTTTCTCTTGCTTAATGAATATTTATTTCTTGAAGTAACATTTATGTTACCACTGCAAACACCATGAGTTTCTGTCAGTCATCTGTAAGTTTATATGAATAAAAATAAAAATAAATAAATAAATAAATAAAAATATTAAAAAATTAGCTCGGGACGGGACGGGATTGGCGGGATTGAAAATCTTCATCCCATCCCATTCTAGATCGGGACGGGACGAGATCGGGATGAAATTATTCAATCCCATTAAGACCCGAAAAAATCGGGACGGGACGAGATCGGGATCGCGGGATGAGATGCCCACCCCTAATGAAAAGAGATCTTCTGATGAAGATGAAGACGATCAATGGTTATGTTGATGATGATGATGATGAACTGATCGATGATGATTGATCAGTGATTTCGACGACGATGGACTAGATTAATCAGTGATTGCAACGATATGTTGATGATGATGATGAACTGATCGGTGATTCCGACGAGGACGGACTGGATCGATCAGTGATTGCAACGATATGTTGATGATGATGATGGACTGATCGGTGATGATTGATGACGATGGAGAAGGGTTTGTTTGGTCTCATGGCAATTGTTTTGTGTTGGCTGGGAATAAGGAGAGGAAAAAAGTTTGTTGGTAGAAGGGTTTGATTTTGTCATTCTGCGACTAGGGCTTTGTTCCAGAGAAATTTGTTCTGATACCATGAAAAGAAAAATAATTGAAGAATTTGTATTAAATTATTTTCCTTGAAAAATAATTATATAAGCTAAATCTGACCTAACATAATTGAAAAATAATTATATAAGCTAACTCTGACCTAACTTTGTGGAAACAGGAAATCTAAAACTTTTTATTCTATTACGACTTTCCTAACATATTCTATACTGATTTTCTTATTTTGTAATATATGTAAACTTTCTTTATTTAACAATTTCATTTTATACATCATACTTGAAAGAAGTCCCCGTGCATGTGCCAGGGGAATTCAGTTTCCTTAGTCCCATCCTAGTAGTTTATTTAATCCATTGCAAATGGCACTCCTAAAAAGTCCCAAAAATAGGACTGATCATGGAATTGATGCTCTAACTTATGCTGTTCTACTTTGATTCCAAAGCCACCATGTAGGTAAACTTGTATGCTAAAAAAAGGTTTATTCATTTTTGTGACAAATTTTGGTGATGGGGCACCACCATCTTACCACTGCTTTAATTTTTAGCTAATAAGTCACGTTTTATATGAAATAATAGTTCTGGTGTTTATCATAGATTCGCTATTTCACTATCCATCGTATCTTCTTTTTTGTTAAAAATTATGACACCATCTGTGAGCAAATATTGAAGACGTGACACCATCTATAATGACATTAATCAATCCTAGTCCAATTATGAGGTTACATAGGGTGGGCATCCTTTCCACCATCTCGAGCCTGTTCCGGTCTTATCCCTTCCCATTCCAATTTTTTGGGGTCATTTTGGGAATGATAAAACACATCTCGATCTCATCTCGTCCCTATTTAAAGTCAGATAGGAATGAAGATTTTTAATCTCGCTTATCTTGTTCCAAACTTATTTAATCATAATATTATTAGTTTTAATCAAATTACTATTCTAAAGAAAATTTTATGATGTGTTGAAATTAAATCAAAGCATCTATTGTTTGATTTGGTACCCATCTGTTTATTTAGAAACTTTAGTTTGAATATTGTAGGTAAAATAAAATTCATGATAATTTATGCTTTTTCACATTTTAGATTGGTTATAGGATAAATATTCTTGTAAGAAATTAACACAAATGATGGTTTAGGTTAGTTTTACATTATGAGTTATGTAGTTGGAGATTTGGTACATGCTCATTCCGTCCCAAACGGGTTTGGGACGGGTTTGGGACGGGACGAGGTCGAGATGAAATCTATCTCATCCCAATCTCATCCAAATCCTGAACGAACGAGATAGATAAACATGAGGTCCATCCCATCTCGTGTCCACCCCTATTCAAGACTTACAATTACTCTCTTACCTTACAATTACTCTCTTACTTCTATAAAGTTTCACTCCTTTCTTTTGAGATGAAACATTATCTTACACAAATATTCTACTTGAGACTTTATCTTACACAAATAATATATTGGTAAAAGATAATTTCATACTTTTTTTTTTTTTTTTTGGGTCAAATACGAAGATGTTTATTAATGAAAGAAAGGGAAACAAAATACAACGAGAAACATTCCTATATCAAGGAATGCCAAGACACTATGAAAGTGTCAAAACCCAAATCCCTAAATAAATTACATGCCGTACCCATCCTCCACAACAATTCTCTAATCTCGATAAAAATAGAGTGCTCTGATATGTTTAGTCCTTCAAATACCCTTTTATTTCTTTCTTTCCACACACACCACATGAGAACGTGAGGGACCCTACGCCATAACCACTCCCCCTGACGGGAAAGATTAGCTTGAGACCACCAACTTAGCCAATCTAAAATGGAGCCTTCAAACATCAAACTCAAACCGAATTCCACCAAGAAACTGCTCCAAATGGATTTGGAGAAACTGCAGTGAAGCATCAAATGGTCCAGTGTCTCGTCAAATTCATTGCAAAGCACACAAAGACTCCCAGTGAGGATTCATATTTTTCTTAACCTATCTTTAGTCAAGATCTTCTCATGCAAAACTGACCAACTAAAGAAATTAATCCGAGGAAAAAGGTTTTTCACCCATACCAGATTTTTGTGGGAGGAAATGAAGGGGTTAGAGTGGGTCTCATAATGAGATGCAGCCAACATATCCGAAAATTCTTTCACCGAGAAGCCCACACCTTTACCCTTCTACACCAAACTATCTGGTCCCTCTGAGAGCATTTGTCTATCCAACAGATGCATTAGATTAGCGAACTCATCTAGTTCCCCAGTATTGAGTTGTCTGCGAAAGGAAAGATCCCAATAATTGCCGTTAGACCAAAAACTGCTCACACTCCCATATTGATTGTTGTTAATGATAAACAACATTGGAAACAGATCCTTCAAAGATTGGTTACTACACCAAACATCATGCCAGAAAGAGATGAGATCACCATTTTCACATTGGAGAGAGGTGTGAGGGTAGAAGCCACTTGCGCACCGGGAGATGGACTTCCACAAAGAGCATCCGTAGGAAGTGTACTTAGTTCTCTTTTCTCAAACCCATCTATTGCGCCCATATTTGTCCATAATGAGAGATCTCCATAAATTATCATTCTCTTCTGCAAATCGCCAATGCCACTTAGAAAGTAATGCAATATTGAAAGTGAGCACCTGACGGATGCCTAAACCACCTTGAGATTTAGGGCAACAAATTTTCTCCCAACCCACTAAATGCATCTTTCTAGAGTTATGAGTAGAACCCCAAAGGAAATCGCGCATGATCCGTTCCATCTTGACTGCTATTGAACAGGGAACCTTGATAAGAGACAGAATGAAGACCGGGATAAAAGCTAATGTGGATTGTACAAGAGCTAGTCTGCCTGCTTTAGAGAGAAATTTGCGTTTTCAAGACGCTAGTTTCGATTCCATCCTTTCAATCGTCTCATCCCATACATCTTTACTTTTGAAACTAGCCCCCAAAGGCATGCTCAAGTACTTAGCTGGAAGATGACCAGCTGAACAACCCAATAAACCCGCCAACTGGTGCAGATGAGGGACATCTCCAATAGGCAACACCCTTGATTTGTGAAAGTTGATTTTCAGTCCTGAAATAACTTCAAACCAAAGCATAATTCTTTTAAGAGCAAGAACCTGAGAAGCGGAAGGATCACAAAAGAGGATAGTATCATCCGCATACTGGAGAATAGAGACAGGCGGACTACCCTCCGCGACAGAAAACCCTCTCACTAGGCCAGCATCAACCGCTTTAAGAATCATTTGAGTTAAACCTTCTGCTGCTATAGTAAAAAGAAGAAGAGACAAGGGATCGCCTTGTCGCAGACCTTTAGAGCTATTGAAAAACCCGTGCAGCTGACCATTAATTTTCAGAGAGAAATTAGCTGTAGATCTGCAAGTGTGAAGCCAATGAATCCATTTGGAGTCAAACCTCATGCGAGCCATTACCAAATCCAAGTATCTCCAAGAGACATTGTCAAAGGCTTTGGAGAAATCTAATTTGATAACAAGCCCTGGAACACCTTGTTTTTTTCTAGAATCAATAATTTCATTGGCAATCAAAGGGCTATCAACCACCTGTCTTCCACTGACTGCTGCACTTTGAAAAGGAGAAATGACTGAATGAAAAACTATTTTCAATCTGTTAGCCAACACTTTGGCAATGATCTTATAGGCCCCATTCAAAATACTGATAGGTCTAAAATCTTTTACTGTCCGCATTCCCGCACATTTAGGAATGAGCGAGATGATAGTGGTGTTCAACCGCCAATCAAGAAAATTTCTCGAGTTAAAATCTTCAACAACTTTCAGAAAATCATTTTTGATTACCTCCCACATATTCAAATAGAACACCATAGAGAAACCATCAAGACCTGGAGAAACTTCAGATTTTAGATCTTCCATTGCCGCTCTAATTTCCATCTCGGAAAAATTATCTACCAAGGCAGTAGCCGTAGACTGAGAGATAGATTTGAAGGTAATCCCCGAGAAGAAAGGTCGCCACTCCTCCTTTTCATGGAAACACTCCTTGAAGTGGGATATCAAGAGTTCTCTAATACTGACTTCATCCACTACCAACTCCTGATCCATGCTAAGAGCTTCAATTGAGTTAAACAGTCTACGTCTGTTAGCCAAGGTATGAAAGAATTCGGTCCCCTTATCCATATGACGAACCCAGTTGACTCCTGATCTGATCCTCCAAAACTCCTCATCTCTTTTGGTTAATGTTGCCCACTCTTGATGTAGCTGCACTCTACAAGACCTCTCCTCAACAGTCAGGTCCCTGATATCTTCATACGCATCAATGTTAGCAATTAAAGCAGAGATATTTTGAATACATAAATTTGTCTTACCCTAAACTTTAGTCCTCCAACTTTTGAGATTGCATCTGAGAGCCTTAAGCTTCCACCATAAACAGTAGCCAGGGTGGCCAGAGACTACTGAGTTGTTCCACCAAGCTTTCATCTCATCTGCCAGGGTAGGGTGATCAAACCAACCGTTATCAAATGAAAAAAGGCGAGTACCACCACCAACAGACGAGTTCGCAAGCAAAATCGCGTGATGGTCAGAACCTACTGCACCCTTGAGCCATTCAACTTTATCACCAAATTTGTCAATCCAATCCACCGAGGCTAGAAATCGATCAAGTCGACAAAGGATAGGAAGATCTCTACGATTTGACCATGTGAATTTCCCCCCTTTTAGACTGAAATCAGCGAGTTCCACCTCATTAATGAATTGATTGAATTTCTGCATGCTCATGGACCTCCTCCTGCATCATTTTTTTTTCATTCATATGACGGACAGCATTGAAGTCACCCGCTAACACCCATGGCGATTGCACCCAACCAGCAATGTCATATAGTTCTTCCCAGAAGTGGTCTCTAAGCGAAGGATCACATGGACCATAAATGTTAGTCCCTGACCAAATTGAGTTATCCGAGATCATTTGGAATTGAATAGAAAGGGAAAAATCCCCTTTCAACACTTCCCTCATCTGCAAAAGATCAGCGTCCCAAATAGCTAAAATGCCGCCCGAGCTGCCAATGGATTCCACCATAGCCCAATCAAAAGAACTATCACCCCACAATTTTCTGATAAATTCTCTAGAGCAACTCTCCAATTTCGTTTCCTGAACGAAAACAAGGTCTGAACGATTCTCTGAAATTAATCTACGACAACCCCTTTGTCGCTCAGTATTTCCGAGCCCCCTACAGTTCCACGAAAGAATTTTGAGGTTCATGTAAAACCTTCAAACCCGGGGTTGTTGCATTTGTCCATTGCTGTGTCAGATATTGTACCCTGCGCTGCAGCTTGAACCATATCTAAAGCCCTGTTTTCATCCTGATTGAGGTCCACTCCCACTGTCAAGCCAATTTCTTTGAAAGCCGAACGATCTGATGCTTCTTCCTGAGTCGAATGACAGTCAGAGATAGAAGGCTCCGCACTGTCATTGACCCTAGAAACAAAATTTGGAGACTTGCCAGAAGTCCGTTCGCTAGGGAATAGAAACTCAAGATTTTTCGTCTGTGGGACCTCGAAACCTGGAGGAGCGCCTACGTGGTCTGGGGTAGATGAGAAACTCTCCGCATGAGAAACACATAGATTTGTAGACAAACCATGGGCTTCAACACATTGTTCTGCTAGTGGCTCGAAACCCGGGGGGTAAGGTAAAGATACCGAACAATCCTGGGTCTGGTTGGAAGACTCTCCCCTTGTCAGCCCAGCAGGGGCACTACAACCCTTAAGTTCTAACTGCCCTGTCTTGTTGGTTGAGCTTGATTTGTTGGATCTCTTTTGAAGCATGAACTTAGATCTGGTAGGAAAGACTGAGAAATTGGCCCATTCAGCGGCTCTGTCACGTTGTGCTTTTCTTGCCAGCTTTCGATCCCTGCGGGCATGCATAGACATCTTGGTCAAAAGGGGGTCCAAGTTGAAGACATCTTCTTCCACCGCTTCTAAAACCCTCCAATAATTGCCAGCTGTCAGTTGATCATTAGACTTGGCCAAGCTTTGTTCCGAAAAAGACTTAGGCCCTTTGCTGGGTGAGGGCCCAACAATACCTTTGCCTTTATCCTGCTGAGATGGACGAGCTGACTCAGACAGCGAGTTTCCAACCTTACCCGCTGAAACGGCACGAGAAGCAGGGGAATGGGAAAACATTGGGTAGTGCTGGGGAGATTGATCATTCAGTGTCGACAACCTAGGAGGCGGGTCGAATGCTTCGCATGAGGACACGTGTGGAGAGTTAGCGAAGACCAAGAAAGCTGAGTGTCCAAACGGAAGAGCAACAGGTGTCCACTGAATCACTGACTCAGGCAACTCTATCAACGACCTTGCAAGATTCTTTCTTGCAACGGGATCAGGAGGAAGATGATTGCCCCATACTTGGGACAAGAAATCAATGGGAGAATCCCGATGAATAGAGGTTGCTGCAATGGGACCCTGACTTGCAATCGGGGTAGGGCTCACACTGGAGAGATTAGTGGCCACTACCTCCACAAAGGTTCTTTTGCGCGAGGGTGGGACAACACTAATACCTGGCAGAGTTGAAACCCCATCACTTCTAACTTGCTGCTTAGGAAAAGGCTGAGGCACCTTATTTAAAACCATCTCATTCATAGCTTGAGCGAGTTGTTTCCAGCCTGTCCCTTTCATGCCAGCTGGCACCCTGATAGTTTTGGACCCTGATCCCCAACCCACCAAAATAGAAAGGAAGATTCCTCCTATATTGGCCTCTTTCACCATCATAACCCATATATTGTTGATTTTCCTACTGGCTGAGAAGGCATTAGAGCCTGATTCCACAGCTTTCTTAAGCTGAAACTCAATCCATTTTCCCATCTGCAATTCGACAAAAACTTTGATTCTAACCCTCGAGCTCGATTCAAGTAACAACAAACCTCCTCTTGACTTTCGAATCCCAAATTCTTTCCCATCAATTTTCAACAAACGAAGATTTCCTTATTTGAACTCCATCTCTCCCAAGATTTAGAACAAATTTACAAACATACAAGCACCATTTCACCAGCATACAAGCATCATAGCAATACGAAGATTAGGAATAACTGAAAGATCTTACTTGTTGCCGAAAAATTGTCAAATGTGTTCCAAAGTCTGAAAAAGAGCTCACCGCCGTCGCATGCCCTCGCTCACCACCGTCAAAGCCCCGCCCCTCTTCACCGTCGCAAACCACCTTCGAAAAACTACTGCGAGATCCCCGCTGCAATGTCGAAAATCACCTTCGAAAACCACCCTGCGAGAATCCCTCTTCACTGTCGAAAACCACCCTGCGAAAACCACCTTTCCCTGCGAAAACCACCCTCTTCACTGTCGAAAACCTTCCCTCTTCACTGCCAATCCCTACTCACTTCGAAAACCCCCTGCGAGATCCCCTTTACTCACTGTCGAAAAACCCCCCTGCGAGATCTCATTTACTCACTGCCAATCCCTCTTCACTTCGAAAACCACCCTCTTCACTTCGAAAACCACCCTGCGAGATCTCCTTTGCTCACTGTCGAAAAACCCCCTGCGAGATCTCCTTTACTCACTTCGAAAAACCACCCTCTTCACTTCGGAAAACCCTCCTCTTCACTTCGAAAACCACCCTCTTCACTTCGAAAACCACCCTGCGAGATCTCCTTTGCTCACTGTCGAAAAACCCCCTGCAAGATCTCCTTTACTCACTTCGAAAAACCACCCTCTTCACTTCGTTAAACCCTCATCTTCACTTTGAAAACCACCCTCTTCACTTCGAAAACCACCCTGCGAGATCTCCTTTACTCTCTCCTTCCTTCCTTTACTCTATATATATCCGAAGTGTTTTTTTTCTTCTTGTTTTGATTAGAGTCAAAAGTCTTAATAAGATATGGAACACTCTACTGAGGGTGTTTGTTTTTACTTCTAGTTAGAAGTTGAAGTTCTGATTAGAGAAAACATCATGGGGGATGTTGACCACTTAACACTGAGTGTTTAATAAAAATTCATTGCAATAATAACTTCACAATAAATTGATAATGATTAGTGTTATCTATCTTCTTCACCGACCATCCTTCTTCTCCATTTCCTCTCTATCATGCAAGAAATGTTGTCACTGCCACCACCACTCTCCCCTCCCTCCTCTTTATCTTCCTTATGTTGTTGGAGATTTATAAGGAAAATAGAGTGATATTGGGTGGTTTCTAGTGGTGATGGAAGGACATCTCAATGGTGTTTGAAGGAGAGAAAACAAGTGAAAAAAGAGGCTAATGGTGGTAGTTTGTGATGGGTAGTGAGAATTGTGATGTTGGAAAAAAAATGTCAAACATTTTATGTGAGCACTTAAAAATAAATACTTTTTAATTTTATAATTCTAATCATGAGCTTAGTCAAAAGCAAAACAAACAACTCATTTAAAATATAATACCTACATCATATTCGAATATCCGCCCCATTTTATGCACTATTTACTTGCTATGAAGTAGTTGGAATTCCTTGTTAGAAGGGTATCTGAAACTTTGCCGCTCATATAAGAAAGGATTTGAACTCGCAGTGTCCTCCCCCAAGGCGGAGGGATCCACCAACAACTTTGGAATTATAGTTCTACTGTTGAAGAGATCAAGTAACAATGTTATGCATTCAAGCTAAAAAGTCGGGTATTTGTTTGTTTTCATTTCCAAAAAAATAGAATACATACCAATCCACTAATCTCTATGGAAAGCTAAAAGTAATTAGATTTGTTAATGCTAACCCTAATGAGTTAGTCAATATAGGCCAACTCTTCCTACAAACAAAGTAAATAAAAGTGGGAATAGAAAGGAAAAAAAAAAGTTCCTTGCAAGTCTCTATGAGTTATATTCCTTTGAGAAAGCTTTTGCAAATCTTCACCCATGACTTCTTATCAGGTTCAGTTATCTCCAATCTCAATCTTACTTCTTGAGCAAACTCACTCTGCAGATAAGAATTAAGTTCAAGCTTAGATAAAATGTTTCGAGTAAAGAATACTTTTTTCTTTTCTTTTCTTGAATATATAGTAATTAAGTGAATGTTTTACCTCTATACACTTGTTGTTGAGAAGACGATCAATAAGGTTATTTAGAATGTCTTTTGTGTATTCAGGATGACCTTGAATTCCTAGTACATGTCTTGCGATTGTGAACATTTCCACACAAGTTTTATCCGAAAAAGCAATCACATCTGCGCCAAGTGGAACTTCCCATACCTGTTTCAATAATATATCTATTAGATATAATTCTAGGCCAAAATTTTCATGAAAATAAAGTTTTGAGCAATTCTATTGGGCCTGGGAACCAGCCTGGTTTTCCCTGCCTGAGGGGGGGGCGAAAAAATAATTTTGCCCCCCCCCTCTTTAAACACAGGGCAAAATTGTATTTTCGCCCCCCGGCAAGGAAAACCAGGCTGATTCCCAAGCCATTAAGAATTTCTGTAAAGTTTTTCATGTAAGTCTTAAAATGCAATCATTTATCTCAAACATTTACGAAGAAAAAAAAAATAAAACTTTGAAATTAGGATTTTGAAATCAGGGTGACATGGCACAATCTACAAGGATGATATATTTCTAGAGCAGAAAATCTAAGTAGCCTGAGTTTTGCTGCCTGGGAGGCGAAATTTACATTTTTACCCCCTCTTTAAACACTTTTTTTGAAAAAAGTATTTAAAGAGGGGGGGGCAAAAATGTAAATTTTCCCCCCAAGGCAGCAATCAGGCCAGCAGACCCAAACAAGCTAGAATTGCTCATTTCTAGAGATATATGTAAAAATCTCTATATTGTGACACACCACTCTCTTGCATGAAAAGGACAAACGTATTTGGAGTACTTTCTTGCAACTCACACGTGAAACTCATGGCAAGTATTTTTTTGCTATTTCCTCAATTGTGTTCTATGCCAAATGTCAACATTGAGGACCATGTGCATGTAGGACCAAAGTTGGTGCCTAACATAAAGAAACATCTAAGGAAGTGTTTGGTTACCCCTTTCACCATTGTAATGTAATGGCCATTATAATGGTCAATTACATTTATTTGTTTGGTGAAGCAAAAAAACATTGTAATGGTAATCTCCATTACAGATCTTGTTGTAATGGCCATTCCTACCTCCCCCCTATGAATGGCCATTACCATTCCTATTGTAATGGTCAAGACAAGTGTAATGACTTGTTTGCCTTCTTATCTTCTGTCACTCTCGCCAAACAAGATAAGAGGAACGACTCCATCATTGTCGGACAAACTCTTTCTCAATCGGACCCCTCTCCATCAACAGAACCAGACACCACCGATCGACCCCTCTCGCCTTCTATTCGTTGCAGACCACACACATCCGACTGTAATGGCCATTCCTCTATTCTTCTCACTGCAATTGAAGAAACAAAAAAACTGACAGAAAAATACAAGGAGGGGAGGGAGGAGAGTCAAAGAAATGTGTAGGAGGAGGTGGGATAAGGTGGTTTGAAGAGAAGAAGAGGCCAAGATTGGGGAAAATAATGGGAATTAAAAGAGAAAGAACCCAACCCAATCTCGTTTTTCTCTCTTTTGTGTGAGATGAGTGGAAGAGAAAGAGGGAATCCAAGAGAGAAAGCCCATCCCAACCCTACCTCACCTCATTTCATCTCTCTCTCTCTCTCTGCGTTCTACTACCTTCTGTTCTTGAATTGAATAAAGAGAGAATGAAAGAGGTAATAATGGCAAATGGGTTTGTCGAAATAAAAAATAGATTAATTGTTATATGGTTATAAACAGTGAGGGTAAATTTTAAAGACACAATTTATTCTTATTCCATTCCTAGGTATACCAAACATACACACCTCATTTTCATTACCATTCTCATTCTCATTTTCATTCTCATTCCCATTACCATTACCATTATCATTACCATTCTATCGAGGAACCAAACGAGGCCTATCAGTATTTATTTAGGTAATACTTAGAATTAGCCAGTATTACTTTTAGTGATCTTTTTTTTTTACTCAAAAGTTGATTATTTTCTAAAATTTACCACACCATGAAAATTAGAGAGAGACAATATACCTCATCTTGATGGCACTCAATGATGGACAGAGAAGGAGGGATTTCCTTCAAGTCTTCAAGGAAATTACATGGTGGCAAGTCATCAACCATCTTCACCTTCCTCAACCCAATATCCCAGCCAGTATTAGCTCTCCCTATCTTGCCACCCAATGCCCGGCACAAAACCTACAACAAACAAACCAAAACTAAAGTTAGTAAATACATAATCTCAAGCTAAATCAAGATTAAAAATGAAAAACCCCTTTCTTATTTAGTATAGACATGAAAATAAAATATTGGTACCTGATGCCCAAAGCAAATCCCAAGCACTTTCTTCTCCATGGCATCCAAAGTTTGCAAAAGAAAGCAAAGCTTCAAGATCCAAAGTTCATTCCCAAAAGCATCAAATGGACTCCCACTCACCACAAACCCATCATACTTATGAAGCTCATCAGTCTCTGGGAACTCGCCTTCGATAACTCTAAACAAGTCCCATTTCTCCCCTTTTTCTCCAAATGTCTCCACAAACACATTGAAGTACCCTCCATATACTTTCTTCACATAGTCTGAATCATTTGCTGCCAACAACAGTGCATATCTCTTCTCTTCTTCCATCTTCATTTTCTTATGCTACTATAAAGACACTACTTAAGAGACTTGTACGTATTGCTATAGATCACTTGGGGTGGTTTGGAAGAATTTGGAGAAGGAAGACTCCCTTAAATAAGAGGAAGGGAAGGGAGATCACAAGTTGTTCATAGAATCTATGGTGGAATTTAAGCTAAAAAAACGTGTGGGTGGTGGAAGAAGGGGACATAGTTTTTTTTATTTTTTTATTATTATAGCGTGTAAAATGCTTGGTTTGAGAATAGTTTTTTATAATATAGATTATGTTTCCGGGTAGATTCATATCTAATTGAGTTAGAAAGTTGCCTCCATCAATGAGGTTTTTTGTTTTACAGATAAATCTATCTATGGAAACAAATAAATAGTAGTCAAGATCTTTTAATTAATCAGTGGTTACTTAACAGTCAATTGCCAACTGAAAAAGAATCTTGACATCTTAAATGAGTTGTAATAAGTGTGGTTTCCATAACTATGTTTTGTGCCCTTTAATTCAGAAATTGATTTATGCTTCTATTATGGTCTTATAATTGACAGAAAATTTCTCAAAACAACCGTGTCTGATTGACTACCAAAATATTTTATTTATTTATATATATTATTTTTAAATTAGTTCTACATTGTTACCATGTTCATTATCCATATTCATGTTTCTTTCTATTTATTTAGCTAATAAAAATAAACATTTATTTTCTTCCGGCCTAGTTCTAGTGAATTTTGTGAGTTGCACCTTTCTATATTAGATTAGAAGAGGTTGAGAAAAATACAAGAAGTAAATAAAAGTATTGTCGCAGTTGAGTTGAATAGGGAGTCCGAATTTCCCGACCTTGTGGTAAATCAGGGTTACAGGATCTAATGATCATTTATTTTCACTTTATTTTCTCTCTCCCTCTTCATCTTCATTTGCAACTTATACCATTTGATGATCTAATTAAACCACTGCGCGCCCGGTGTTTCTTGCATCTTGTGGTGGCTTTGATTTTTATTCATCTTTTTTTAGTACTTATTTATCTCACCATGAAAATGAAAAATCAATAAGTTGAGGAAACAACATCAAAACTCAAATAAATAGCCACACGATGGATGAAACCCTACAGTCCCTACTCACTGATAATGAGTCCATGAAAACAATTAATTAGAAGCTTATTTATGCTTATCAAGCGAGAATTGAAGGACCAAATTTACAACAAGAAGTCATATAAGTTGAATACGTCCACATTGTTAATTAAATCAGGGTACATTATTGTCTGTGGATCAAGCCAACATATAAGTTACACAATGTATGTCGTGAAAACAATGTGCATGTACGTTGTGCAGGAAAACGTTTAAATCTCCTTGAAAACCAGTGTTCCCAATATCTGGGTGTATATCTAGATTTCTATCCTAAAGTGAGGTCATCGAAATTTTTCAGAAAATCCACGGTATTACTATGATTGGTGATATATCTCAAAATATGTATCTCTTACAATCATGGGTGAATGTATCCCAACAATAATGATATTGGACCCTGCACATTTTTCCTTCTGTATTTTCAAGTAAAATTAATTTTCCTAGCTGGTAATTAGAACACTGTTTCAATATTTCTGTGCAAACCATTCCTCGACTCTGAGGAAGCATTTTAAGATTATAATTTGGATTCTCTCAATCTTTCAGTATTATTCTTTTCTTGTGCCCTTTAGGCCACCAACAACAATTGATGCAACTACTGATTCCCGGGGATAAGGTGACGCAAAAGCCCGAGATCTTCTTCGAAGTACATGTTATAGTCATATATGACGGTGATGCATCCATTATCTGGGAATAATTCTCCACTCTCCCAGAAAATATAGCGCCACATTAGGCTTTTATGGTTAAACGTTGATTCCGTTCTAGTTTAAACATGCTTAAACTCAAGTTACCTTTGAGTGCCGACTAAATTAAGAATTCATATAAATAAAAGCAGCATTTAACTGTCAAAACAATCACAGAATCGCATCTTAGACCTCTCAGTGCATTTTGTTTTTCTTTTCTTTTCTTTTCTTTTCTTTTCTAAAAGCTTCGTTATCTCAAATCTCATCTTTTTAGTCTCACATATTTCTGGTTTTAATCCATGTAAAAGAGTAATTATCCCAACTCAAAACAAGCCAAACTACAACAACTATACAAGCCTACAGATTCCATGCATGTCCTAATTCCGTTCTAGTTCTAACATGCTTAAACTCAACTTACCTTAAGTTCTGACTAAATTAAGAATTCATATAATTAAAAACAACACTTACCTGTCAAAAACAATAACAGAATCGCATCTTACACCTCTGTGCTGGTTTTTTCTTTTTATCTAAAAAGCATTGTTATCTCAAATCTCATCTTATATATTAGTCTCACACGTTTTCTGGTTTTAACTTTTAACCCATTGTCCTAACTCGAAACAAGCCTCACGATACCAGCCAAAGCCTACAAATTCCATGCATGTCCTGATTACCACCACAAGTTTCTGTTGGCAGCCATAAATTAGGGAGGACGCATGCATATGTTCTTTGTTCTACGGCTTTCCAAGTACAAAAGTAGAATATTGATTTGAATTTGTGGGTATGTGACCACATATTAGTATCTTATCCGATTCCTACAACAACTAGTGTTTAGATTTAGTAGGATCAAACGAATACCGTTCTCATGTCCTCACCCCCAACATTCCTTGTTTGGTATAATGCATGAATTCCTGTCCACATTCCCCCTTCTCTTGGCAATTTTGTGTTCAGTTGTCCAACCAATCCAAAGTTTATGGAGGAATTATTCGAATGTTTATATTCTAAATACAAAGTTCGGGTAATATTCCAAGTTAAAAGTTCACTCAAAAATTTAGAAGATGATATAGACGACGACAAATGAGTTAGGCGGGAGTTTAGCTCATCTTAAATTACTTTTTAGTCAATATTTTACGCAATTAATAATCTAGTGTCAGTGCACCTAATGAAAAAAAAACTTCAGGGAATTTCTTTAGGCCTTTTATCTGGCAATCAGACATACACAGAACTAAGCTAAACAGTAGCTCAACCTATAAAGTTCGAATAAAGGCTTTAGCTATATCTTGAGTTAGCATCAGATAAGGTAATCATAAGTTACTCTTAGGCTTGGGCCATACAATTTTGCCAGGGCAAAGTGAAGTAAAGACGATGTAATTTTGCCTTTAAAAATTATACATAGTACTCCAAAACTCTGGTTTAGCATTAAGGGGTGCGTTTGATTGCATGAAATCCTATGCCATGATAATCTATGAGGGGATCCCAACATTTAAAGTTCGAAGAAAGGCTTGGGCTATATCACGAGTTAGCATCGGAGTATCATCACTAAGACGTCATGCATTATAGCTCTAACAAGGGGCGAGCCTACTAAGGGGCGAAGGGGGGAATGTTGTCTTACAAAGAAATTTAATTATATAATGTATAATGTATAATGTATAATGCAATAGCATAATTGTTCATTCATCATTTTGAACATATCTTTGTTGGTGTACTGGTTGAAAGTTTATTAATTTTACGACCTGAGTTCGATACTCTTCGAGCGCAATTAGTAATTGCAAACAATAAAAATTGTTTAGTTTAATACAAACTTATTTTTGGTCATCTTGGTGCTTATGATTTATTTATGACTATTAACAATTACTACTTTTGTCATTGTGACATGCTCCTCTTTTTTGTTTTCAACGCAATTTTATGTAATTGCAAATAGTAATAAATGAATTGCTTGATCACAAGTTGTATAAAACCTACAACAAAAAAAAAAATTTGAAATTAATATATAAAATAATAACTATAGAATTCAATGAAAATATAAACCATTAGCAAATTCGTACAAATTTGAGCCTTATATAAACCGTTTTTTTCTATGAAATTGTATTAGGACATATTATATTCACAAATTTCATATTTTTTTAGCTTCAATACTTATCCTAATTATTTTGTAATTTCAGTTATATATTCTAGTTATTATGCTCGTTTGCCCCTTGCTAAGGTTATCGATATTGCGACCCTATTATTGCTTAAAATTGGACTACACTAGATTCAATTTGGTATATGCAATGTATTTTTTACAGTTGTATTTTTTATTAGTTACTAGCTTAGGTAGGAAAATTTTGTTTGCTCCACCTTTGATAACTATTATTTTCAACTAATAATTATTTGTATTTTGCCCCCCCCCCCCTCTGACTAAATTCCTGGGTATGCCACTGGCTCTAACTGAAAGCTCAAACATTAACTGTGACTGGCTCGATTATGTTTTTGCCATATAAAAATTTCAAATTTTTTTAATAACCCTTTTTATTTATTTTAATCCATGCGGAAGGTTACATTCCATAGGGGTAATAACCAAACCATGCTTGAAGGCTTACATCATTATTGTCACCTAACATCCACATCGCTTCCACCTCGGATGAAGTCTTGCTTTCGCTCTGATTCCTTGCCTCCACCTCACATGAAGACTTACTTTAGCTTTCGTCATCTAAGCTAAGCAGCTCAATGAAGACTCACAAACATGTAGGGGTGGGCAAGAATCCCGGTTTTGACCTGGTTCATACTGGGACCAACCGGTTCAATTGTTTTTATCCCGATCCCAAACCGGTTGGAACATGGCCCAAACCGATTTCCACAAATTCATTCTTGGATTGTCTCGATTATAGTTGCAAACTATAGAGCTAGGGTTTTTACTTTTCTTCCCTATCTCACCTCCTCCACCTCTGCCTCTCTTTCCTTCATCTTGACCTCTGTTTTTTATGTTTTTTCCCTCTCTCACCTGCACCCATCTCGTCTTCACCCCACAAGACGTCACTCTCGACACCACACTTTTTCTCTCTGTAGGAGGCGACGACTTCAAACAAGTCTCTCAACTCTAACCAAGTTTGTCTGCTCAAACTTCCACAAATTCGTCTCCGAACTTCAATTTCACTCTCGTGGTCATCCTTTTGCGTCTAATCTTCGGTGCCCATTTCGTTGTTTAGGGATTTTTGGCGGGAGAAAGTGTAAAGGTGGGATTTTTATGCCTCCTTTAGGGATTTTCATATGTTTGGTTGTTTTTGAGCCATGTTTTATGTTTGAGACCCCAATTTGTATTTGAAGGTTTTTGTTTAGAATCTCTAGTGCCCCTCCTGTCTTTCCTTCTGTTTATGCTACAAAACCTAGAAATGTTTGATTTTTTCTTAGAATGGGAATGGGAATGGGAATGAGAATGGTAATGGGAATGTAATGGGAATGGGAATGGTAATGATAATAGGAATGTGTATGTTTGGTATACCTATGAATGACAATGGTAATAGTGTATGACATTGTTTGATATGTGAATTTACAATGATTCTAGCTGGCCTGGGTCGAGCGCCTGGACACTCCTTGGCACGTGCGCCTGGGAGGGTCGAAGGCATGTGATTGACTTTTTTGGAGGGAGTTTCAGTAGCCAATCTCATTTTCCCTAATTTCGATTTTGGTTTTGGTTTTTGGCTCCAAACAAGAAACAAGAAACCAGAGAAGAAGCTCCATCGCATGCTCCCTCCCCATCGTCGACTTTCAGCAGCCAATCTCATTTTCCCTAATTTCGATTTTGGTTTTGGTTTTTGGCTCCAAACAAGAAACAAGAAACCAGAGAAGAAGCTCCATCGCATCCTCCCTCCCCATCGTCGACTCCACCGAGAGAAGAAACTCCCCATCGCACGAAGAAACCAGATAAGGTAAGTGCCTCTTTCATTTATTGTTGATTTCTTCTTGTGGGGTTCTAGATCTAGGGTTTCTGACAAACAAAAACTGTTTTGAAATGTCGAAATAGAACTACAAATTTGAGAAAGTAAAGTTCATATTGCAAGTTATTTGAGAAAATATACTCTCTATTCAAAGCCAAGTAGTAGACATCCCTCTCTGTTCGAAATATAAATATACTCTCTGTTCAAAGCCAAATTTGACTAAAAATACCTCTTCTTTGAGGTAATGGTTTCAGACTTCTCAAGAACATCCCTTGCTCTTGATGAAAAGAGAATTTTGTAGAAACAAAAGATGAGCATGCAATAGTACTAGATGGAACTTAGAGTGTTGGTGAGAGATTAGCCATTGATTGTAGGGGTAGAAGAGAAATGGATACTATTCCTACAACGGTCCCAATTACTGTGTATGGACGAGAAAACCTATAAAATGCGTCATACTGCTTCGACAGCCTAGCCCAGAATGAGCTCGTTTGATCCTTAATTTCTTGCACTATCGCATTCTCATGGTGATCAGATGTTGTAGAATAAGAACATATTTTTAATGATTCTTTCTTGTTATAAAGAGGATTGTCCACGTTTTGATTGTTGTTTGCCATTCCCATTACCAATGGAGTCTTGTACATCTTCGAGCCCTGAAGCTTTGTTACAAGGCCCGCAATATGAAAACCAAAGTTAGACCATTACGACACCTAATCAATCATCAAAGTGAACTAAAAATACCTCTTCTTCGAGGTAATGGTTTCATACTTCTCAAGAACATCCATTGCTCTTGATGAAAAAAGCATTTTGTAGAAACAAAAGATGAGCATGCAATAGTACTAGACATCATGGCGTTAGAATGAATTATTTTTGAATTTTGGATGGTTTTGGGTGAATTTGAAGCAAAGCCGTGAGAATGATTTTTTTATGAATTTTTTTTTAAATGCAGGAATGGCATTCACAACATATGTCGTCTATCGTGGTCGTAGACCCGGAGTATATCTGGATTGGCCAACATGTTTATCTGCGGTATTAGGGTACCCCGATGCTGTTTATAAGGGGTTTATGTCAGCTGCCGAAGCTGAAAAATCATACGGGATGTGGGTTCGCTCAGAAGAGGCGAGAGAAAACCGGGAAGAATTAAACAACAACGAAGATGTCAAAGTTAACGATCAAGCCGCTCAAGTCAATGATCCTTGGGCTTTTACGAGGGACTTAATCAACACTTTAATAATAGTAATTATTATTTTAATTGTACTAGTAATTCTTAAGTTCTTGATTGAATGATGTAAAGATGTGTAATGTAATATGTACATAAAGTTATAATGGAACTTAGAGTTTCTTTGTTCATTTTGTTTTGTGTTATTTGGTTTTGAATGAAAAGGTGTTTGATGAAATTATGTGTGAATGAAAAGGTCTTACCCGAATGCGCTTGTTTTGTGTGGTTTGTTGTCACTATAGCTGAATGCGCTTGTTTTGTATTGCACATAGTTACCCGAGGGTTTTGATGGTTGATTAAAGTTGATTTGTGTTAAAATATTTTTTTTTTGGTTGTCGATGGGGTTGTGCAGAAAATTAGGACTGTGGAGTCTTAGTTCATAGAATTAGGTGATGCTTCCCATTTTCAGCCTTAGTTCTGACAGTTACAAGCTTCAGAAAATTGTGACAAGTTGTAGGTGATGCTTCCCATTTTCAGCCTTAGTTCTGACAGTTACATCAGAATCTGAAGAGAAATTAGTGAGGAGCAGTTCCATCCCATTTGCTTCCATCACAAGTTGCTGACTCTTAGGATTGTTCAGAACAATGGTGGTTACAACCTCAGCTGCCTTTGCTCGAATACCAGCATGTGAGTTCTTCAGGTAAGCAATTAGGGGGACTAAACCACCAATGGAGTGAAGATCTACCAGCATGAGAATGTGATGTGGGACTATTGACTCAAATGAAAAACACCTCACTTCCTACATTAATTCACAATACAGATGAATGCTATGGTACTAAGAATCTACAGATTCACAATAGAAGTGGAATTGATGATCCTTCTTTGGCATCACTGGTCGGAGAAGCTGACCTTCACTGTCTCAAAAAGTTGTGCTATGCAAAAACTTATTCATGATTTGAAAAAAATTCTAGTGTAGCAAAAAAAATGCTCTAGCTGTAACATCTGCACTTGAAAATGATATTCCAGGACAAGGTTCAAAATGAAAAAATAAAATTCTCATAGTTATCAGATATACATGAATGTTTCCCTTCTTCCTGTTATACACAATCACAAACAAATCAACCTACTGATTAAGAAATATGCATGTCTATTGAGCACCCTTATAGCTAGAAAGTATTCCACTTAACTTCGATATCAAACAAACCCTTTTCACAGAATTTTCATCTTTAGCATCTTGACAGAATTTTTAGCAAATTCACATCTTGACAGAATTTTCATCATTCATCATCTTGACAGAATTTTCAGCAAATTCAAACAAATCAACCACTTAACTTCGATATCAAACAAATCTTTAGCATCAAATTTTCAGCAAATTCAACCACTTAACTTTGATATCAAACAAATCTTTAGCATCTTGACAAAATTTTCAGCAAATTCACAGAGTTTTCAGCAAATTCACAACATTTTCATCATTCAACATCTTGACAGAATTTAAAGCAAATTCACAGAGTTTTCATAAAATTCACAGCATTTTATTTTCAAAATCACAACATTTTCATTTTCATTTTCAGCAACTTCACAGCATTTTCAGCATCTTCACAGCTTAAACTCTTCATTTTCAGCATCTTCACAGCTTAAACTCATCATTTTCAGCATCTTCACAACATTTTCAGCATCTTGACAGCATCTTCACAACATTTTAATTTTCAGCAACTCATCATTTTCAGCAACTCATCTTGAAGGTGGTGGCTGCAAAATATATATATATATATATAAATAATTGCACTGCAAAAATAACAACAGTACTAAGAAATAGTGTGACCCCTTGGTTTATATACCTGTGACATCAATGAAAATTATTGATCCATGAATGAGATTGGAATACCAGATTGTGACCCCATTGTTTCATCCTTCAAGTTGACAAATACAAATCATAAGTGAACAATCATAAGTGATAGTACGCGTCAGTAAATATATTAAATTCAAACCTGTGTATTTGGATTTAATGAATGAGGTGTCAAATATTCTGACCCTTCAATTCCAATCTGGGAACAACCCTACAAATGACGTGTACATAAAATTTAATATTCTAGACTTAAAAAATTAAATATTCATAAAAAACATATTGCAAAACATACCACATTCTTCTCAAGGGTCTGATCTTTATTTGCTTGTTTTTTTTTTGTATCTTTTTACAAAAAATTTCGACTGTGGATTGCATCCTTGAATTAGATCGTCGGCCTTTGCTATGAACCAGTAATGGACTATGAATGTTGGATTGCATCCCAGAACTAGTAGTATTGGAGCCAATTTCAAATAACCCATGTGAATCAACATCCTCATCACCATCATCAGTTTTGAGTTGCTCCATTTTCAAAGTGGTCCATTCATGAACTTGGCATGTCTTCTTTTCATCCTCAGTGGCGTAGTCGGCCATTTCATTGAAGTGATTGCACATCTTGTCAAACCTTTGATTTTCAGGCTTCATTCACCAATATGAATAAACAATCTTAACCTTTGTATGCGCTTCACATCTTTCCTCCACCTCCGAAGAACATATTTATCTGGTACAACATGAATATCTCTTTCAAACAATACTTTCAATACATGTCTGCATAAGATCCCCTTGAACTCAAACAATTGGCAATTACACTTGATATTGAAGTCGGCAACGTTAAAATATACTATATAATTGACTGAACGTTGTCTATCTCCTATCACCAAGTCTTGTCTAACAGTGTATACCTCAAAGCCACTTTCATCTATAACTTCACCACGAATTGTACAACATATATTCCCTGATATCTCTTCTTGGAACTCCTTAAATTTTTTTGTACTATAGGCAGTTTGAAAAGTTTTCTCTATTGCATAAGGAGTAATGCAAGGGATCTGTCGGTTAAACGATTTAAAGTCCGCTTCAGTTTCCTTTTGAACCTTACTTCGTAGTGCATTCTCATATTGTTCAACGAATTGCTTCAAAGTGGTCTTTGAATTTACATAACCATAAAAAAAAACATTCATGCTTTCACTCATTTGAGTTGAAGACATCCCCACCCAGAAAGTATATCTTTGATATGTTGGCACTCAACGCATTCTTTCAAGATATAATCCTCTCAACCAATCATTTTATTGCAGACAATATTTCTCAATGAAACCATGCCAATTTACTTCAAACTCTTCATGAGACAAGGAATCGTAAACTACTCCTTACATTGCAAACTTTATTGCCTCATATTGATTGCAACCGAACAACTTTTCAGGCAACTTCTTCATAATATGCCACAAGCACGATCTGTGTCGTGTGTTGGGAAATACAATTTCAACGACCCTCTTCATTGCCCTATCTTGATAAATGATTATAGCCGTCGGAGCATTTCCATTCATACACACAAGCCAAGTTTGGAAAAGCCAAACAAACTCTTCAATGGTCTCACCACATATCAATCCACATCCCAAAAGAATTGACTGACCGTGATGGTTCACCCCAACAAAAGGAGCAAATGGCATCTCATACTTATTTGTTAAGTATGTAGTGTTCAAAGGTATCAACATCTCCAAACTCCTTGTAAGCTGCTCTGCTCCATGCATCAGCCCAAAATACATTTCTCAATCTACCTTTATTGTCCAAATCCAACATATAAAAGAAATCAGCATTGTTAGCTTGCATTTTTTTGGAAGTAGTTATGAATGACCTCCGCATCCCCTTCCCCAAGCCTCAACCTCCTCATTCTATCCAGATAATTGTAACAATCTTTTTGAGAAAAAGGCAGAATATCATGACCACCAGCTTCAACCACACATGAATTACAACTCTTATTTGGCCTAATACCCGCCCTATCATTATAATCCAGCTTCTTCTTCACATACGAGCTCATAACTCTATTTTTCAGATAAAATCTAGATTTTTCGGGGCTCAATTCATGATTGTGATCAAGTGTTACTTTTGTCACTGACATTGTTCCATCAGAGCGTATTTTACCTCTAATTTTAGCCAAACATCCACATTTAGCTGTACCCCGCTTTTTTACAACATTTTTTGATTGACTTTTATGCTGCCCAGACCGACCACATGCAAGCGTAATGAATATAGGTTTTCCATTTTCATCTTTTTCCGTATTCTTTATTTTCACTGGAAATCCTATTTTATTACCATAATCATGAAAATATCGTTCGTACTCATTAATGCTGTTGAACTGCATCCCTTCAGTAGGATCCATTATCTCTTCTAAATTTTCTTCATTTTCCATCAATTCATTATCTTCTACACTATCCATTCCTGAAATATGTGTTATAACATACAACAACTGTTATAACATAAATGCACAACTAATAGCCCTAGTAATATTACCTTCTATAGTCTATTTTCGGAAACTATGTTGCAACTAAGGATCCACTAGAGTTGTTATACATGTAGTTCCGGCCAAATAGACTACAATATAAGTACTATACAATACAAGCTAATGACAATGTATCGTTTAGAAACAAACCGACCGCATTAATAATTCAAATGGAAATCAAATGAGGTCTAAAAAACGGAGGTCATTAACAAAATTAATTAGCAAACTTTGGTTCAAACATTAATTAGCATAACTGACAAACCTCCATTAAAAATTTTAGAGAAAATTTCAATTTACCTGAGTAGACGAGAGATGTGTTTGTCTTATAACGCAACAAGCGAGCGTATGATCCTTAGATGTGAGACTCTCTGTTGTCGTCAAAGCCGATTTGGAAACTATGAGAACCACTTCAGGCTTCTTAAGGTCACGAACAACAGTTAAACCTCTCCTGCATACGATAAAAAAAATTGATAAAGGATGCATTTTTCAAAAAACAGTATAGAGAAGCATATTCACGGCTTTGCTTCAAATTCACCCAAAACCATCAAAAATTCATAAAAAAAAACTATAGTCATTGCACCACATCAATTAGTCCTCGTCCAAGTCAGAGAATATCGTCCAAGTTCAATATTAAAATACTTGTAAACTCTGATCTCTACTACTTGGCTTTGTGTTCAAACCCCATTTTCCCCCAATATTTTGACCAAATCATCTTGCAAACACCATCTTGAATTCTTAAACCTAATACATACATGTACAAACATCTGAATCCATAAAAGGTTATTTGAGTATTTTAATGAGGCAGGCTTGATTAAATTTATGATCAGATCACACTAGGTATTAAAGTATATATAAAGAAACACTACCCATTCAATCTCTAAAGTAGTATATATACATTCAAGTACTTCCCATTTTGAGAGAAGAAAGCAACAACACTCATAGCCAGAAATACAGAGAAAAAAAAAAAAAAAAAAAACCATGATGTCTAGTACTATTGCATGCTCATCTTTTGTTTCTACAAAATGCTCTTTTCATCAAAAGCAAGGGATGTTCTTGAGAAGTCCGAAACCATTACCTCAAAGAAGAGGTATTTTTAGTCAAATTTGGCTTTGAACAGAGAGTATGTTTTCTCAAATAACTTGCAACATGAACTTTACTTTCTCAAATTTGTAGTTCTATTTCGACATTTCAAAACAGTTTTTGTTTGTCAGAAACCCTAGACCTAGAACCCCACAAGAAAAAATCAAGAAGAAATCAACAATAAATGAAAGAGGCACTTACCTTCTCTGGTTTTTTCGTGCGATGGGGAGCTTCTTCTCTCGATTCTTCTCTGGGTGGAGTCGACAATGGGGAGGGAGGATGCGATGGAGCTTCTTCTCTGGTTTCTTGTTTCTTGTTTGGTGCCAAAAACCAAAACCAAAATCGAAATTAGGGAAAATGAGATTGGCTGCTGAAAGTCGACGATGGGGAGGGAGGATGCGATGGAGCTTCTTCTCTGGTTTCTTGTTTCTTGTTTGGAGCCAAAAACCAAAACCAAAATCGAAATTAGGGAAAATGAGATTGGCTGCTGAAACTCCCTCCAAAAAAGTCAATCACGTGCCTTCGACCCTCCCAGACGCACGTGCCAAAGAGTGTCCAGGCAGCGACCCAGACCAGCTAGAATCGAGGAATGGAATGGGAATGACTTGTGCATTTCCCGAAATACCCTCAATTATTATAACTATGGATGTGCCAAATTTTGTGATATTCCATCAACAAGAATCAATGGTTTTGTTGATTCCTTGTAAACCATTGATTATTGTTGATATTATTATAATATAAAAATGGGGATGGTACTATTAAATGAGGACATTGTTGATATGCCTCTTTTTATTGTTTGGGTATTATTATAATGGGGATGGTGCCCCCATCTTCATCTCTCATTCATTTATCAATAAAAACAAGAAGACAACAAGAACAGAGAGTCTGATTGAAGATGCTGCTGGTTGAGAGCAGGCTTGCATGGCGAGGATCACGAGAGAAGATGAGAAGACAAGCTTGTTGAAGGAGGATCACGAGCCAAGGTTCTCCTCCTCCCCCTATCTTCTTTATGTGTGTGGGTTTGAGAGATTGTTTTGTGTGTCTCTCACTATGAGTGGAGTAGAAAACCATTGAAGAGGAGGTAGGTGGATGGTGGTGAGTCGACAGTGACGATGACTGCGATCAGAGAGGGAGGGGGAGGAGCTCGTCGAGGTTTCTCCATCTGCCGCTGCTGCTGGTGGAGAAAATGAGGAGAGGAGATGAGGGGTTATTACAGGGAGGGTGAGGAGGGCAAACAACTCATTACACTTATCTTGACCATTACAATGGGAATCGTAATCACCATTCATAGGGTGGGAGGTATGAATGGCCATTACAACGAAATCTGTAATGGGAATGACCATTACGATGGTTTTATGTGATACCAAACGAAGGAATGCCTTTGACCCATTACATTACAACGATCAATCATTACAATTACAACGGTCAATGGGGTAACCAAACACGCCCTTAGGTTTTCTTCTGATTTTGGATAGTTTGGTTTGTGAGAGTGTCACGCCCCGACCCGCCACGGGAATTGCAGCGTGCCGATGCGTGAACTAACCCGTAACACAGGCGGATCGTAACCGGCCACAACATCATAATATAACACATTCTTGATACGAGAATGAAACGGAAATAAAAACTACGATAAAGTTTGAACAAAATAAGTATATTTGATTCGCCCCGCCAGAGTCATAAAGACATACCAATATACAAGCATCTAGTATAACAATATAGTACATCTGAAACACAGAGGAAGCAAAACATACCCGTACAAGGTGGACACGACCAAACAGCACAAAACGCGCCTACAAGGAAAAATGGGGCCTAAGCGCCACGATCAGCAGGAAAACCAACACTGCCTGCACTCCAATAGAAGCACACCCCTTGCGGGGTCAGCAAAGCACAAAGCTAGCTGGTGCGAGCGAACTAAATACAAATAACATAATACTATACAAGGAAAATTCATGCCAGACAATAAAGGATAAGTAACAAGTTCTAAAGTCTAAATCACACCGTGTCTCTAAAGATAATATTTCTAAGTTCAGGCAACAACACAAGCATATCAGATTCAGCAATAACTACAAGTTTAGGATATATGCCGATCATTACACGTGATTCAAACATGGTAAATATCAAGCGATGAAAATAAAGACAATCTCATAGTTCTTCCTAGTCTCCTAGGTATAACAATCAAGTTGAAACCAAAAATTTTGTATAAGTGTCTCATATCGTAGGTATCCGCATACCCTACGAATGTGTCTCACCCAGATACATCCCACAACGTGCACCAGTACCACTTCGGGCTTGTTTGTATCCTAATGGGGTGCCATCTGCCAGGATACAAACTCAAACATCCTGAAC
The DNA here is from genome assembly GCA_963556465.1 of Berberis vulgaris. Taxonomy (NCBI): domain Eukaryota; kingdom Viridiplantae; phylum Streptophyta; class Magnoliopsida; order Ranunculales; family Berberidaceae; genus Berberis; species Berberis vulgaris. The sequence continues at coordinate 70,956,828 of OY747132.1, forward strand.
GACTGGCCTAACATGGCCAACCTAACACAATCAAACTCAAGCGCACTGGGAGGAAAAGCGAGTAATCTCCAAAGCATGTCCTCCGGGACCCGTCCTACTGCACTCTATAGTGGCAAGTGCGTGCGGGAGCTCACCGCACCTCAGCAAGCTTGCCACATGCAATATCGTCCTCAATGTTAGGTGCGAGTCATCTCAAGCACCATCCAACTTACGATGCAAGCAAACTCCTAAGCATCGGCACAACAGGCATTATAGCGGGGTAAAGACACTTATACTAACATCCACATGTACAAATGACGAGTCTGTATATAATCAAAGGTAACAGACGTGCAATCATAATCAATTCGGCATTTTTTATAAAACCACGACTATGCACTACACCAAAATACCCATCAGCAACGGTTTCAGACCGTGGGCGTAACCCATTGTCACGGCTTAGAGCCGTGGGCAAAAGAGGCGTCGCAAAACCATACCTCACGGCAATAAACCGTGGCAAAAAAATTTAGCAACGGTTTTATTCTCGAGTAGGCGTGATGAAATTCTGCATGTAGCCACGGTTATAAGCCGTTGCTAAAATAGTTGCCACGGTTATAAACCGTTGCTACATGCCCACGGTTATTAGCCGTTGCAAATATGGCCACGGTTTAGAGCCGTGGCAACTATGATGGCCACGGTCATAAGCCGTGGCAATGATGATGACCACGGTTTAATTAAGTCGTTGCAAGCGTTCCGACTACGGTTTTAAGCCGTTGCTAAAATAGTGGCCACGGTTATAAGCCGTTGCAACATGGCCACGGTTTTAAGCCGTGGCAATCATGATGGCCACGGTTATAAGCCGTGGCAATGATGTTGAGCACGGTTTAATTAAGCTGTTGCAAGCGTATGTTGTTGCAGGATTAAATCACCTGTTGCAGTTCTTCTGACAATGATCAATGCATAATTGCCACTAGATCAAACAAAATTGATAGAAGAAATAAGAACAAATTGTATTGATAGAAATAGTAGACAATTTGAGATGTTCAGTCTCCCTATGAGCAGAGCTCAATGTACAAAGTGTTTACAAAATGAATGAATGCATGTTTATCATATTACTCTTATTATTTATAGACATTGCTAACACAACACTACAATGTATCTAACAGACTTTGTATATAGCACCTAACAGACTTTGTAACACCTAACAGAGCACCTAACAGCTCCTCACACCTGCAGCTCCAGCCCGCACTCGCACTGCCAATTGGGAGCTTAGAGTAAGGGACCATTTAAGGTTGCCATCTCTTTTAAATTCTCTTCTTTACAACCTCCAAGTTCCTCAAGTTCATGATTTCTGCATTATGTCATTTCGGGTCAATGGAGATTGCAACCAACAGAACTCAAAGAAACCTCATTACTTCCAAACTCCGCAATACAATATTCCTTCTAAAGAGAATGAAGAACCACTACCTGTTTGTGATGCTTCTAGAAGCATCTCTTCCTGAGTCATTCTCTTCTCCTCGCCTTCTTTCTTTCTTTTTATTGGCTGAGTAATTTAAAAAAAAAAGTGGTTGTTAGAACTTACATATTTTATACAAAATATCTTTATGAGCATCATAAATAAGGATTTAACTTTAACCACAGTGATGTAGAGGGAAGGAAATGCAGACACGGAAAAAATGAATAGCATATGTACAACAGAAGAAGTCAAACCTGACATTTGCAGCATTTTCTGCCTCCCCAATTTCCAGTGGCAAGAGAATACTTAAGGCCACTTGTTATTGTTTTGGCATTGATTGCCATTCGCAGGTCAACATCTTTTCCCTTGTCAAGACACTATTTATTCACATAAATAAATTAGCTACAAGAAAACCTATATTACAAATAGGAACATCTTCATTCATGCATTCATGTAGTGGTAGAGGGTAGAAAGAGAGGGAGAGAGTCAACACCTTCTGAATGGATGATTTAACATCCCTTGTCAACTTTCTGAACAACTGCATTCATAGACAACGAAGTCACACATGCAGTTAAACATCATAAAAGTTTGAATATCTCCAAAGACTTCACGATAAACAAACCATTCGGAATAAGCCTCCAAGTAATGGGCCAGCAAGATCCAGCCTCTTGTTTCCATAATGATCCCTGTCATCTTCGGGTCTTCGGCCAAGAGCACAGAGTAAAAGTCGGTGGATGATATATCTGGAAGCAATACCAAAACTCTCAGATATGCTTTGTGAGACATCATGATCTAAAAAATTAAAAGAGGCCACCACCTACCCAAAATAGTAGCCTTTCTTTGTTTCACAATATTCCCCCACGCCAACATGAGGAAGCATTTCTTTTTGAAGTATCTCTTTAGCATACCTGTACAAATATAGTAAGTAATTCTCACAGTGAATTCAAACATCTTTAAAGAGAAGGATCTATCTGGAGTAAAACAACATCCTTTCATTCGCATGCATAACATAATTATGAACATAGAACCTACTTAATCCTCTTCTCTTTCGTCACACCTACAGTTGATCCTCTTTTACCAATGTAGTCTAGTGCGACCTACAGAAAAAAAAAATTTTGAAACAAGAAAGCCACGTGCTTAGATCCTAAGTTACTGAAGTAACATAACTAAATAAATAAATGAGTAATGGAATTACTAAAAATGCAAGAAATCCCCTTTCTTTGATAAACAAAAAAAGAGACAGAAGGACATTGGAATATCGGCAGCAAAAGGAAATCAATAAGTTAAAGGTCCATTAAGCTTAGGAGGCTACCACAGATGAAGAGATTGTGTAATTTTGTAAGTAGGCCCTCTCAGATTATTGCAATTGCTAGGCTTCAATCTTATTGGTACAATATCTCTTTCCCAACGAGAAAAACACATTTCATATGCATGGATTTAGGGAAATTAACAACAACTAAGTTGAAAGGCAAGTCATCTAAGTTGAAAGGCAAGTCAAGATGACTTGCAAGAATACAAAACATGCAATTCATTTCAATACTCTATTAGATATGAACCACCCACGTCAACGACAAAAATAAATGGGTAAATAACACATGAATTATCCTCCATTTACAATTGGTCTTTACTCAACCTAAAAAGAATAAATTGAACGCTGAGAATCACTGGAAAAGAGCCTATCCCTTCTTACTCACTGACCAGAAACAACAGCAAAGTGATGAACCCTCCAATTTAACCTATATTACATTCCACAATAACTTCCCAAAACATCTGTAAGCATAAGTCACCATACTTGATGGCGAACCTAGACCAATTAACATAAGCCTGATTAACAGAGAACAACATAGTGATTTCTATGAAGTCATTTCAAAATCTCTACATGATTATCTCCAACAAAATGTGCCACCAAAGAATTCAAGGTTCATTAGATGAAAGTAAGGTACTACAATGAACTCTAGACATGTACGCGCACTCGCGGACTAAAATCACAAATTTCAACTAGAACAAGAGGGAAAATAACAATAATACCTGTTGGCTTTGAATAACAAATGCTTCTTCCAGAGACGGCTGCAGTAACTCCATCATTTGTTCATCCTTGAAATATACGTTCGAATATGTGAAAAGATATTAAGAACAGCGAATGTCTTCATTCATAAGAAATATCGAAACTTATTCATTCAGTTGTGACAATCCCAATAACTTGATATGTGAAAAGATAATGTGAAATTAGCTAGTACCTCCAGTAACTGATCAGGTTGGATCATTCCATGAGCGCATCTTCGTCCAGTGATGGGGTCAATGACAAGAACAGCAGGTATGTTATGCAGACCTTTCTGCCTTCAGTAGTATCGTCATAAACCTAAATTACTTCAGCATCCACTCACTTCAGCAGGTATTTATCCTGGATAGAAGCTCTTGTTTTGCCTGCATTTTACATGATATTAACAACAATCACTTCAGCATCCACTCACTCAGTTTGGACTACATGTCAAGGCAGTGATCTGCTATTTACCTTTTGCAAGTACCAAAAGAAATTCACCAGTACCAGCACAATATGCAACTAGCTGCCAGAAAACAGAATCTTGTGGAACGGATGACAGATTAGCTGCCAGAAATCAGAATCTGGTCAGCTGTAACATCTGTTAGTGGCAAGATCATTGCCCGATCATGGTGACGCTGCACTGGTAATTTGGCTAGTCACTATCACTACTGTTTCTTGCATCTGAAAAATATAAATAAGGAGAGATCAGATAAGATTATGAAGGATCTGAAGTTGTATCATCTCGAAGTCCCTTGAATCCCACAGCTTCAGGTTAAGCAAAAAAAAGGTGTGACTCTACAGAAGAATACTCAAAATGCTATAAGAAAATCAGAAGATACAGAAATTATACGAGGAGTTTGATGTACTTTAACAATTTGAACAGCGGCAGCATCTGGTGGCATCCCTCTGCAGCAGTTAAGAACTGCTTCTGAAGACAAAGCATCCCAAACACCATCACTTGAGATGACAAGCCTACCACCAGCGGTAGATAACTGCAACAATCATATTACAGTGCTTAATGCCAAGAATAAAGAAGAAACAAAAAAGGTGGACAAAGTAGGAGCACACCTTAATTTCTACCTTGAAGAAGTTTGCTCTGCAAACCAAATACCCATCTCTTAGATCCATAGCCTTTTGTTTTCTCTATTAGATCCATAGCTAAATACAAAGCACTAGGGATGTTTTCAGATTCTTTTTATGAGGAGAAGGATGTAGTTTGTGAGAAAAAGTGCAATACTGACTAAGATGCAAGACTGATTAGATCATGAACAATCTCACAGCGAAAACAAAAACCAGTATGAAAAAAACAGAGATTATAAATAGGTAACAGAACATCACAAAAACAAACATACATATATTTGAAAGTAACATAGATTATAAATAGGTAACAGAGATCATACAAAAACAAACATACATCACGAAAACAAAAAGAACATACCAAAAACAGAGAGTAATAGAGATTATAAATAGGTAACAGAGATTATAACGAAAACAAACATACAAAAACAGATATTATAAATAGGTAACAGAGATCATGAACAATCTCACGGCGAAAACATGCAATTATACTTTTTCTTGATTTTTCAACATACGCGCGTCCTGAAGAAGTTTGTTTTTTTGTTTTTTATAAATTAAGATAGAAAAGAAGATGCTCATGTATTACTTGCTCTCACCTCCAAAATGCAGTCCCTTTCATCTGCATCATCCTTAGGAAGCATGGACATGAGCAGCAGGTTCTGCAGTTGTGCTTCTTTCCACCTGTACCAGCAACACATATATTTCAGAACCTGGACAAAGTGTTGAACTAATCCTAATCTAGAAATTCAAACACAAACAACTGAACTCTCACTTTTCACCAGTTCATAGTCAATTAAAATTCCAGTAAGCTCTTCAGGTTGGGGTTGTCTTTCAAGATGCTTTGATACACAGTGGGAGTTTCCTTTTTATCGACATTAGTGTTCAAGCCTCTTTGAGTATGAAGACAGTGGGTAAACATCAATATTCTTTCCGGGTGCTTTTGGCCCTGATATTAACAAGGTTAACAAACAAAACTCTTTTTTCATGCATAAAGAAGGTGGAAGATTCAAAGGTGCTATTATTACTGGCCAACAACTATAAGCATTACTTAGATTTTCACGTGGGTTAAAACCATGAGTCGATATTGCAAGTCTCAAATTCCTACTATCAGAGGCAAACTCTGGCCATCTCATATTTGTTGAAGTCCATTGTGCTGAATCACATGGATGTCTCATCAAATTCCCATCTGAACAAGCATCCTTGTGCCAAGTCATTGCTTCACCAATCCACGGTATGCTAAAAAATCTTTTCAACCTTGGAATCAATGGAAAATACTTTACAACCTTTTTAGGTTCTTTCCTGTATACTTTGCCGGACTCGTTGTCATCGACATCCACATAAACCTTATACCTACCAGAACCACATTTTGGACAAGTAACCAGACCCTCATATTCTTTCCAATAGAGTATGCATCCATTGGCACATGCATGTATTGTCTTACATTCCATCCTCATATCTTTAATTGTGTTTTTCATGTTTGGGTAGTTATCTGGCAAATTACAATCATCCGGCAATAAGGTTTTTAGCCATTTTAACAACATCGTCACACTATTACCACTCCAACTAAAACGCGTCTTGAAATTCTGCAATTCAATAATGGTGGACAACGTGGTCTTATCCTCAGGACACCCATTGTACAAAGGCACTGTCGCTTTTTCCTTATACTTTTGATACTTCTTGTTCATAACTGTCTCAGGTTCACAAGAAAGTTCCGGACCACCTTCTGGATTACCGCCAAAACATTCTTCGACGGTGTCATTCAAGTCATTTATCCCATCATCAGCCTCCACAGTTTGCATGTTGAGGAATACATCATCAACTAGGTCGCTCATCCTAGGATATTCAAAGGCATCATCAGGTTCAACCACTTCTGTCATAGGTACACCAATCACATGCTTGTTTATATTCTCTCCATGATGTATCCACGTGACATAATTGGTATCAATGCCATGGCTTAACAAATGAACACCTATGTCGTCAACACTAATGTTTCCCCTAGAGTTCCTACATCGAACACATGGGCAAGGAAAAAGACTCTCTCCATTTGCATTATCCTCAACAAACTTTTGGAATTGTCTAACGCCGTTTATATACATTGCACTTCCCCGTTTGTTCATCCATGACTTATCTAAAGGAATTGTTGACATTTCTACACACAAAAAATTAAAAGATTAACTTTAGTCAAACACTCATGAAAATTAAAAGATTGAGAGTGACACTTTTACGAGGATAACCTCCATAGGAACCATACCATGAGGAGGCTATCTTCCCCTTAATCATCTCCCTTTGAGGCCCATGAATTGGCATAAGAAGCAAATTAGTTTACTAGAATAATATCTAAGAGTGTCTGCTTAATCAACTAGTATTCAATGGACATGGAATACATGGGAGTACCCTACTACCTCCATCTTTCCAATCAGTTTCAGTTCATCTGATACCAATTTTGCACCCAGGACTACTAGGTTTCAAAAAACAAACTAAACTTACAGTCTAGAACAGATAGTTGAACACAGGAGAAAGAACATACAAAAATAGTAAAACACACAGATAAAAATAGACAAGAATAACAATAATCATTTGAAGATAATTCTTTGAACAATTCAAGAGAACGGTGCCGATACTAGGTTACCGCTAGTATAACGAGGTGTTCATCCAAGAATTGTTCTTAGAATTATTTTGAGAAAACAAATAGAAATAAAGAATTGTTCTTAGAATTGTATTGAAGAATGTTCTAATATGATGTGTATTATTCTTCAATCATACCGCAATAAAAGATAAGTTGAGAATTCAACATATACCTTATCCTCTTTGAGTTTCTGACGGATCTTCTCCCTTGTTTTTCTCTCTTCCTCATTTTCTGCTTGCCGCAAGGCAATTATTCTACAACAGGAAAATGAATCTATTTTAGTTTTAGGGGGCAAACAAATAAATTACACGAACGAAATTTCTTGAAAAAAAAGATACTAAGGATGTAATAAACTGAATCTATTTTAGTTTTAGGGGGCAAACAAATAAAATGATGAATGTAATATTGTACTATAGCTAATCGAAAAACTGGATTCCTGCAGCTTCATTCCAAATATTATAAAGATACTAAGGAATGATGATTAACCATGGTATTGTTAATTACATCTACATAATGAAGTGGCTTTGGGAATACATGAATTGAATACCTTCTTTCCTCTAAGACCAAGGACCATGTATTTAAATAAGAAGACTCCAAAGTCGTCGTCTACACACACCTAATGACATCGTTATTTGGTGTTAATGATCATCTAGCTCACTCGTTCACATCCCAAATATGCTTTCCTGGAACCTCACCACCACCTTGTGCCTCTCAATTAAGCTTTCCTTAACCTCGGGTAACTAGCACATAAAGTATTAGAGATTACTTTTGATGAGTTTTTTCTTGCATGCTCATCCATCCTTTCTTTCATCTCTAGTTAAAACGGTATGCACAAATTTCAGGTTATGCATCCAAGATGATTCTAGCTGTTCACTTTAGCTTAGTCACCATCTATCTTTCCTCTTTAGCTTAGTCACCATATATTTTTCCTTGCCAGTAAACCATTACATGTTTTATTAGTTATGTATTAAAATCAAAACGTGTTTTCTCTTTGAGTTGAGGCTTCTTGATTGAAATACGAATGCTCAATGACAACAACTGCACGTCTACAACAACAACAAAAATGACAGGAATTCTTCAATGAACCCAAATATTATTAAGGAACCCAATTTTAGCTGATAAGGAATAAGAACAAAACTAACACGACATTACATCCTCTTTACCAAACTCTCTCTCCTCCAACCCAAATATCCCTTAACTATGCAGAAACAAATAAATAATATATTTACAAATTTGAGAAACTAAAAACTGAGGAAATGTCATCTTATCAGAACACTTGTATGGACGTCTTGGCACAAGTCTCTTTCTTAAATAATGACATTACAAAATTATGTAGGTCTACACAAGCAACTATTCACAAGTTATATCTGAAAGTATTGGATGCTTTCATCCACTTTCCTTTTACATGCCAACAATCAATATGCTACAAAAAAACTGTGCTACATTACAACAATTTGACTATTCTCATCTTCAGGCAAACATTCAAGACATTTTACATTCCTACTTCATGCTTCATTTTGTATATGAACCCAACCTGAATATGCAGGACTTGAGAGATACACTTCTAGTACGCTCTAAATGGTGATTGAAATGTTTTCAGATCTCACTAATTTTACACCATGAGTGCCTGTTATATTGCACATTCATACCAATCCCATCCAAATTCCATTATCTATACAAAGCAATGATCACCAAATGGAGGTTATTAACAAAATTCCCATTCAAGCTATGATACATAATTGCAACCATGTTCCAACTCCAAGCAACAATAATGGGGGGAAATCAACAGGACCACGCACATCAAATTTGTCAAGCATACCATACATTAACAAAGAAAACTGCTAATATTTTTGAAGAATTATGCAACAACTAAAACGCTGCAAGTATCTTGTGTATGTAATAGCCACACAGTGTGCAACCACTACTTGTTCTAAACAATAGACTTGTCCAAAAAAAAGCAAAAACAAACAGGATGGCATATTTCAATTCGAACCCTAGAGATTCAAAACCTCTAAATAAAAAAATCTAGATTCAGAAACCCTAAAATGAACCCTTTGACTCTGATTTTCTAAGGAACCCCAAAATGAAAATGGAAGGAGGCGAAACCAAACCATAAAATTTTCAAGCTCTCTGACTCTGATTTTCAAGCTCCTCGATCTCTCCTCCTCACCAAAGCGCGAAACTGCTCTCCTCTCCACTGTAACTGCTATCCTCTCCACTGTCTGTTTTTCCCCCAATTTTTTTCGCCAAAGCGCAGTCTCCTCTCCACTGTGTTTTTCCCCAAAGCGCGAAACTGCTCCCTCCAATTAAAGCGCGAAACTATTTTCTATTGCTACGGATATAGCCACGGTTTTAAACCGTGGGCAGCTATAACCACGGTTTCAAACCGTTGCAACTTTTTTTGGTGTAGACGGTTTTATTTTATTAGCCACGGTTTTAAACCGTTGGCAACGATAGCCACGGTTTTTAGCCGTGGCAAATAAACCAACGGTTTAGAGCCGTGGCCACCTCCCTGTAGCTAAAATGGCCTTTTGGTGTAGTGATGTCAGGGTCCCAATATGACCCAATTCACCACGATAAATTTATTCGAGTCGATTATCATACATGCTCAAGACTCGAAAATCCACGGTAAAACATGACATACTATGCAAACTCGAAAACGAAGCATACAAGTCCAATGTCATTACACCAAAATTCCTTCACTATTCGCTTTCATTCAAGTATATCATGCTTTCAGAAAACCCGATACGTAATTCGTTCACAAATAACCAACCAAATCATCGAAATATCTGAAAACCCCGAATTTCGAATTTGGATTCAATTATACACAATCGACAGTATAATGTAAAACTTAAATTCAGGATTTCAAATAATTATTTCTTAAATTAAAAATTATAGTTCCACTCACCTGAGCGGAATGGGTTTTCAAAACCCAATTCCTACCGGTCGAAGCTCCTAACACGCAAAACCACGAATGCGGGACCACAATTTTTTTTTTTAAACTGCAAGGCGGACTCGAAGGTGAGCAAACTAGCCGAAAACTGAAAAAATAAATAAATTACAAGCGGCGCGTGACAGAAATAAAAACTTACAGGCAATAAAAATTCGGCAAACACCCCGCCGAAACCCAAAGTCCAGATTCACGCCGAAGAACCCTCAAAACGGACATGCACCCTGATTTTTTGAAAAATCCGGCCAACACCGAAACCACCCTTGCATGTGGGGTCTAAGGGCTCCAAATGACGCCACCAAGGTCCCTCAACGGCTGATCGGAGCTAAGGAAACCAATCAAACAAGCCAACACCAAATCAGCCCACACAACTTTGAAATTTCGATTTTCTTAAATAAAAAACCGAAACAAGAAGGAGATGGGAGGAAGAGGAAGAAAAATGAGGAGGAGGTGAGATTTGGGGAAAGAAAAATCGACAAATTCGTCGAAGATACGCTGGAGAAGAAGGAGACTCGTCGCTCCCTAGAAAGAAAAAAAAAAAAAAAAAAAAAAAAAGAGAAAGAGAAGAAAGAAAGAAAGGGGAGTTTTGTCTTTAAAGGGTGGGTGGCTATGTGCCCCCACCGCATTAACTTAGTACACCCCTGACCAAACCTTTTTTTTATTTTTAAACACACGTATTACGGAGAGGCTCTTGGGTTTGGTGGTTTGAGGTTGGTTTTGAGCTCAAAGGTTCACTGTTTGAGTTTTGGAGCATCCCCCAAGACCCTTTTGTGTTGGTTGTTCTAAACTGGGTGATTTATTCTAAGCTAAGGTTCTAAGTGATCAGGTCTTTAAGGTTTTCCTGATGTAGGTTTGGTTCAACTATCTTAATTTTGTTGTTTTGAGCTAAATTTTGGAGCAACCCAATTCTCCAATTTGTGGGTACTTCCCAATTGGATCCATGATTCTATCTTTCTTGGGGAACTAGGTAGTTGGGTAGCAACCCCTTTTGTCAATTTTGGTTGTTTACTTTGGGCATGTAATTGGGGTTCTTGTGGAGTTTGAGGTGTTTAATTGATTGTTTGTTTGGTCTCCAGGGAGATGTAAATCAATATCCATGGATTTGTGGAATGGAAAGAGCAATTCCATTAAAGAAAAAGGAAAAAAAAAAAAATTAATTTGAAACTGGGATGGCATCCATCCCAGTTCAAGCTGATCCGGGGGACCAATCAAGTCTGCCCTAAAAAATTTGTTAGCCGGGACCAGGACAAGCCCAATCCCAGACGACCCAGACTGTGCCCACCCCCTACTACCATGCATCTAGCTGTGTCCTACAAATGCCACTCATAAAACAGCAATAATCTAACTCTCCTTTTTCCTATATTCATTTATTTATTTGTTTTATAAAACGAAACAATGCGTTAAAAACTACAGAAATTTTAGCCGGCTTTGCCCGCCTGGGAGGCAAATTTACATTTTTACTTCTCCTTCAAAAAAGTGTTTTGATGGTTGTATGTTTAAAGAGGGGCAAAAATATAAATTCCGTTAGTCCAATTTCGAAAATGTAAAATCTAATCCGAGGAATCAATAGTACCATTTCGAAAATTAGCAGGTAAAGAGTGACCTGTCTCAAAAAACTTCAGTGGTAGAATATTTGTACTTTTGCATACCCCATTTGACTACTCAAAAAACTCAATCATGTCCGTTTGAGGTGATCATTCCCTGTTAGTGATTTGACAACATATTTGCATGGATAGTGAATTGCAATAATCGCCTTGTATGGTCCAGCTGAATCATTGACAGATATCCTCATTATGTTCAGACATTATAAAATGTGCACACATAAAAAACAAAGGGCCAGAATGGGAGTCCAAGGTAATGTCTCCATAATAGTCTGATCATACAAAAATTCAAATACAGCAATCATACAAAAAAAATAAAAAGTGCAAGTGCGTGATAGGGACTACTTAATCCTGTGCAATAAAAGATTAAGGCTTCACGTGATAATGAGGCCATTCATATGACCAGGATCACCTTTATTTTCTTTACCAAAGAATTGAACCTTAAGTCATATAAAACAGCACTAAAGTTTGTGGCGATAATATGCTTTTCAGGAAAAGCAGAAGGGATAAAAGGGATCAGGATATCGTATTTGATTTTCTTCATGTTCCTAATCAGGTGCCTCTAGGGGATTTACCATCATCCTTTTTTTTTTTTTTTTTTGCTTTTCTTTGTTTTTCCGAAATTATATAGGTTTCCTTCTTCATTTTGCTTTCAACTTAGAAAACCTTATAGTCTTTCACATGCTTCAATTGAGCCAAAATTTTGGGGAGAACTTGCAAACTTAATTAAGTCACTAAGATCACATCTAAATTGAGCTCAATGAAACAACCATGATGTACATAAAATGTAGCCCTAAGGCACTTTCTTTGCTGAACTATGTCAAAAAGAAGGGACAAAAAAGAAAAGAAGGGATAAAAATGAAAAAGATGGACTGAGAATTGAGGTTGAAGATGACAATCATCATCATATAAATAATGAGATAAGAACTATTTTGCCATGAAAAAACTAAAAAACAATAGACTTGGATGCTTTTAAGACTACTGTCTAAGATAGCATTAAAAAGCAGCCTAACTTGCAAGATTTATCACATTCTGCCCAAAGAAATTCAGAAATTTAAAACAAATCACGCCTAAAATATGACACAAAATGGATATCATCAGCGTTTTGTGGAATATGGTGCAATCTTGTATTCTATAAACTCAAATGGAAAAGAACCACTGTAACTTAATGTATGCAAACATAGTTCTGAGCTAATGAAAAAGTTAACTATAGTTTAAACAACCCAAACACAACCCATATCTAACAGCCTTTCTCAAACACTGATTTCTGTGTTTGCCAGCTTAGCTTACATTGCCTTAACTCAATAAGAAAGATGATATTCAAGTAACCAACACATAATACAATTATGTATCCGATAAACTTTACGAAAGGTCACTGTTGAGAACCCCAAACTTGAACTATACCATCTAAATATACTTCCTAAGAAACCCCAAATACAGACTATTAAAATGTATTCCAAGTATTTTCCGTAGTTTCCTTCCTGTCTTTAACAAAAGCCTTGAACCTGAGTTTTCCTATCATGTATAACTTCACTCCTGTTTGTGTACAAATGCACATAATAGAAGTAAAATAGTAGAGAAGAGCAACCAACCTGGTATCATGAGCACCCATAACATACATTACCAACTAAAATGAAACACAAATTCTATAGATTGAGCCGTCTATCGCCAATATCACAACACACCCATTAATCCTTTACACCACCCATCACCAGGAACACCATCCCTTACAAGAAGAGGAAAATGGGTCATGGGCTCCCAAATGGATGGCTAACCAAAACCCACATTGCAAACCCATTTCCTCCATAACAACTCCCTCACCAAAATGCCTTCCTTTCCAAATCTCCTCCTTCATGTTCACCCCTTTGTTGCTCTCCCTCCTCCAAAAACACCAAGAAAAAAAAAGTGAAATATACGAACAAGTGAACAAGTTTTCTCTAGTTTTCTTCCATATCACATCACACAACACCCGTTTCTCTCTTAAGCAAAGAGGAAACACAAGAGAGTGTTTTTCTACTTTCCTTGAATGGGTTTCTTCACTCCTTTGTTATATGAAGGTTAGTGTGTTTGATTGGAGAAAGGAGGAAGGGTGTTTTGTGTGTGTTGTACGTTTAGGAAGAAAGAGGTGTGTGTTGTTGGTGTTGGTTCTTTCGGCATGGCATGGATGGGGGGAGAGAGAAGAGATTGGCCAGATATGTACAAGCAAACTCTGTGTCACTTTCTCTTTGCCTTCTCTATCAGCCTTTCGGAATTCAACTTAATTACTCTATTAGCTTCATCATCTGTTTTTTTGGGGTGGAAAATCGAGAGGCAACAGTAGAGATGTAGATCTCTGATTAATCAATGGGTTTATTTGGTCGAGGTGTTTTCGAGACGGCAAATGTAGAGAGAGAGAGCAGCTGCTTTTCTTTCTTGAAAAGATAGGATAGATAACCCCGTGACCTAGACTGTTGTGTACAGTCTATCTCTTAAGAGTGCTTCTAGAGAGCCTGGGTAGCCGGTTTGGTTTGCTGCTGGACGGCATTTTTACATCTTTGCCCCTGTTTATTTAAACACAATATAATCACAACAAAAAAAAGGGTAAAAAAGTAATTTCGCCCCCCCGCAAACTAAGCCACCCTAGAATTATTCCTTAACTTTAAGCTTATTTTTCTTCCTTTAAATTAGAAAACAAACAGAGGGTTCTTCCAACTTTTCTAGAGACAATGCAACTCTAGTTTTTGTGTGTGTGTGTGTGAACGAAAATGTTACATTAATTTCATTTGTACCAACAGCTCTTGATGCACTTTAGCAACTTTTTTTTTTTTTTAATTTTTTCTAATTATGTATTTTAAAGATGATTTCAATGCATTTAATATCGAGTATAGTTATTGTAATGAACCCAATTTTCTGTTTTTAGAATAACTCTTGATACAAAAACAATCAGGGGAGCTCAAAACAGATTGGAAATCATTCCTTAACAAAACATTTGAATTGGCCATTTTATTAGAATTTTGACAAACAATTGTAAGTGAAAACATTGGAATGAGCTAAGTTTTTTTTTTTTTTTTTTGTAAAGATGGCATCATCTACAAAAACAAAGAATGACCCTGCTTTACGGAAGCGTAACACATGAATGCCATCATGCCTTCAAACTAGAGCAGTATGCATAATTTTGCGAGTTTGTCTAGGCAGTCAGACTTTAAAGCCATTTTTTAGTTAAGCTTGATAATTTTTACATTTTTATCCTTTCTCTTTAAAACACAACTACAAATATTATTTATAAAATGAATAAAAATATAAAAAAAAGTCCAAAACTTGGCTAAAACGTGACTATAAAACCTGACTGCCTAGAATTTGAGTAATTTTGCACTCAATCCTTCCTTCCATCATAATTGGCATTATTCGGTAAGAAATTCTCCAAATTTTCTTGCAACTATTTACTGCAATTTATCTATTTCTCGAGTGATTCTTGCTGGCCTATTTCCCAGGCCAGCTAGAATTGGGGCTATTTCTCATATTGAAATAGACAGATAGACTAGCAAACAATATGGGAAAGAAAATTACAGTCTTCGAAATTAGGTGGAGACCAAGAACAGTCAAAACAGTTTTAACTGTTAAGTATGAAAATGATGTTTTGTTCAAAGGGTTTAGTGGTAATTTTTCTTTGCATTGAAAGCTACAATCCTTGATAAAAATTGAAAAATAAAAAAAATGAAGAAAATGAGGAGGGAGACAGCAACTGTCCAAAGAACATGTGATGATGGGTCCAAGTTTCCTTGCAATTTCACTGCAACAAACCATTACACAAAAGACAATAACCCATGTTCATACATTTTGCTTTTGCAAGGCGTAGCCGTTAGCAGATAAATAATTAGTTCTTAAACCAGAGAAATAAAAAATCATTAATTCAACAAAACTTTGATTCAAAAATTGCTAAAGGTAATAATGGCCTCTCCAATCTTGTCCCCGAATAGAGACATGTCTCTATTCTATTTTGGAGGTCCAACACTTTTGACAAATATATATATATATATATATATATATATATATATATATATATATTTATGGTGTTTTACGTTTTATGCGCAAAAAATAATTTATTTGTTTTTTTTTATAGATACAATTATAATGCAATCCACACGACTCACGTCTTATTAATAATAACTCTTTAATAAAGGGTAACACACATATTTGCTCTCTATTATGGACTATTGAAAAGTTTAATCTTTAGATGATCCCTGGGGAGTAGGGGTTGGCATCCCATCCCGCGATCTCGAATCCGTTTAGATTTCGTCTCGTCTCAATTTTTTTGAGTCATTTTGGGATTGATCAAATTCATCCCGATTTACAGTGAGATGAGATCGGAATGAAGATTTTCAATCCTGCCTACTCCATCCCGTCCCGAATTTATTTATTTAATATTTATTATTATTAATTTTAATCAAAATATTCTTCTAAATTAAAGTTTAGGATGTGTTGAAATTATATCAATGTAAGATGAAATTCTATATGAAATCTAAATGAATTAAATCATTAATTCTAAATGAAAATTTATATTTATTTACCTTCCAAAAAAAGTTTAATATTTATTTATTTAATATCTATTATTATTTGTGGTGTAAGTTATATGTATATAAATTTGACATTATTGATGTGTGAGTAATGTGAGATAAAAATCTTTTTATTATTTTTTATTAGAGAATTATTTAGTACGTGCTCATCCTGTTTGAGATGGAACAATGTCAGGATGAGGTCTATCCTGTCCCGTCCCGTGTCCACCCCTACTAGGAAGGGTTTCGGAAGTCCATATGATTCCAATTTGAATGTACATTTTATTTGTTGTTGCAACTGAACTGCTGAATCAACAGTATAGAGTGTAGTACGAAACAGTGAAAAGCTCAAAATAAAAAAAAGGGGGAACGAGATCAAAAAATGTCTCTCAAAAGAGCCTGTCTAACTGTCGAGGAAACCAGCGAGGGAGGGGTGTGATCACTCATCCCCTTCGAGATTCGCGTTTCTGCGCATATCAAGAATATAGCTATGCATCTCGAGAGGGATGAGCAGTCACACCCCCTCCCTCGCTGGTTTCCTCGCCATTTAGAATTTATGCTCTAAAAAACAAAACGGTGATTCTAAATGGCGAGGAAACGGGCGAGGGAGGTGTGACCCTCCATCACCCTCGAGATGCGCGCTTGTGTGAATCTCGAGGTCCTCGATGGTTTCCTCGCCACCTAGAAGGACTCAAAACAAAACACCAAAAACATGTCGCCAAACCAAGATATTATAGCGATAACGAGAAAGTGAAAGCGAGAGACTAGTACCTTATCCGGTTGAGTCCAAAATCTCGAAGGGTTACCATCTCAAACACCTCATCTGCAAACTCAACACCTCTAGCGTCATTTTCGCAGAAGATCTTCAAAATCAAGACGAATGCGACGATACAACTTCTCTGATTAAGAGTTTCATCGATCAATCTATTCATCACGCGTAACTGATGGAGAGCGTTACTTGTTTGGATGTCTGAGACGAAGCAGAGGCAATGATCTCTAGTACTTATTACTCTGGTTTGTGTTAAAGAAACTGGAAATGCGGGGAGGTTTCAAGGCAAGTAGGAGGAGATTCCTTAGTTAGGGTTGTTGTTTGGCGCGAAATGGAAACCCTAGTTTTATTGAAAGAGAAGAACTGGTTTTGTTGAAGGAAGAAAGAAGATCGTTTTTTGGGAGGTTGGAACTTGAGAGTGAATCGTGATTTTGAAAGAATCAAATTATTTCTAATTAAAACTAACGTTTACGATAAAGCATGTGAGGTGAACAAGAAATTCTAGGCAGCCTGGGTTTTGCTGTCTGGTGGGGGGCTATATTTTTGCCCCTCCTTTTTAAAAAGGTGTTTGCCCCCAGGCTGCCTAAAATTGTTCGAGGTGAACGCGTAAAACAAAGAAACATTTGAAAGCTATTAGCATGACAAAGTTTCATTGTTTCAAAAAAAAATTTCAGCCTCAGATTCACTGTTGTGCAAGTACACATATCATCATGTATATAAACTAGTGTAATACCCGTGCCGATGGCACTACTACAGAGTACATCGTACTATCACGGAATAATCGCAGCTGGGTATAACACAAACTAAATAACTAAATTAATATACTAACACAAAGGTATAACATTTCATATTTAAATCAATAACAAAATTGCAAAAGACAATGAGGAAAAAACCTGTTCAAATGCAAAAAATGGAGTTTGTAGAAACATACCCAATCAAGTAAATCCGCAAGTAAGCAGCACTGAGAATATTGAGAGCTGCTCCACGCCTTATATCTCCAAGTGAAACCATTTATCAAACTACATAGAAATTTATTTCCCTGTAAATGATAAAAATCAAATCAATATACTACCCAAGGAAATATAAATAGGTGAACAAAGAAATCTTTAACACTTTCACTAACAACACACTCACATTGATCGATTCATGAATCAAAGAACAAAACCTCAATTTGCAGTGAAGTTCAAACAGTGAATAGGAAGACTGAACTGACCTTCTTCTATACTCCGATAAGCGATTCGAAACGCATCAAAAGAGTCAACTTTAGTAAATGATTATCAACTTTGGCAGTGAATCGAAGAGAAACCTAGGTAGAGGAGAATGGTGAAAGGGGTTTAAAGTTGCAAAGGAGAAGGAAAGAAACAGACCTCTGAGAAGAAGAATAAGAAGAACCCCAAAGCATCTGAATCAAACTTCTTCTTCTAATCGGTGGAGGAGGTGTGGAGAGAGTGAGATCAGATCTGAAGAAGAAGGTTTGGAGGTTTGGGGGAAAAAAAAAAGGATCTTCAGATCTGAAGAAGAAGAAGAAGAGGAGAGGTAAAGAAGAAGAATCTACCAAAGAAGAAGAAGGAAAAAAAAACTCGAAACCCTCTTCTTCTCTGCTTCGAGAAAGGAGAGATTTTGGGTGGGAGGGGTTTGGGTAGTGGAAGAGAGGGGAAAGGAAGAGAGGGAGAGGAAATCATCGGGGGTGTATGATTTCACTTAAGTTATAACAAAAGCCACGTAGGACAAACAGAGTGTGGGCACTGTTCATGAACAGTGAAAAGCCTATGTGAAATGTTAGATAGATTACGTTTAAAAATGTTTTCTAATTACATGTTGGTAAATTTAATGTAGAAGAGGTTAAATCGTACAACTGGTTGGATGATGTAGATGGAGCACCAAGGCACGTAGTCGCTTTCCTTAAGGCTTAATTCACCCCCACCACTTGGGTAATACACTGGGTTACCAGCGAATTTCCTCCAAGATACAACGGTAACTCCGTTTGTCGAACTGCAGCTGTATTTGACGAAGAACGACCATTTGAAAGACGGGCAGATCAAAGAAACAAGATCAGGAACTGGCCACACTTGTACGGAATGTGGTAATCCCTGGATACCAGTAAGAAGGATGAAAGAGAATTACTGAAACACTTGCACAACCCTGGAATGGAGTTGTTCCAATTCCCAGATTTGGAATTGATTGAAGAATATGGACTTGACTTGAATTCTCTGGGACAAAATTGCTTGGAATTGAGTTTATTTTAATGACCCAAATTAGTGGGCTTTATATAGGTCCGATGTGACCATCCAACCATGGGTCACAACCCTTCCTTGTTGGATACTGATCGTTGGATCAGATGGATGCTCCAGATCGCACCTCTCATGGTTGACTACACACTGTTAGATCCTAACCGATCAGATGGACGCCCCAGATCGCACCCTTTGAGGAGATGCATCTGTTGGATCGCCTTTGATCCCATGTGTCATTAAAGACGATGCGGCGTGCGAAGTGCAAAGTGCACCATCACCCACCTAGCCCATTCCATTTCCTTTTAGTGTATCAAAACCCATACTCAAGTCCATATATATAAATCAAGTGGTTCCTAGTCATTTACTTGATATGAGATAAAGATTCCCATATCCAATCCTCACCAAACCTTCACCCTTTTATTTGAAAATAATTCTAACAATCCCCCATCTATTTTCAAATGAAATGAAAACAAAACATTTTAACATTCCCCCACCATTTTAATTTTTTTGAAAATGGAGATGGAAATTTTGAAAATCTGGTATCTCTACATCCCTGGAAGTCATTCGCATAAACAAAAATATCTTTTGGATTTGAATATTTGCTTAGCAGAAACAAATCAAAGTTAGCTAGAGAAAGCTAGTGGGACTTTGCCTTGAACTAACCTTTCAGATTGCTAACTGGATTCATTATACACAAACTTCTTCAAATCTGCCAATCCCTCATCTACAACCTAACACTATTATGGCCTTGTGTCCGTATCATTTTCCTGAATGCGTGGGGTCAAGTCTCTAAACCCTTAGAAGCGGCTGCACTTCCAACATTCATATAGGTGAATCAAAAAGTACCCCCGTAGTAGATACTTGACATGTAGTCCCTGATCGATTAAGAGTCTAAGCTCAACCTCCCTTTTCGTTTACGGGTACCAAACACCTCGAACCTGGGATGATTGATCGGTGTTTCCTTCGTACATATGATGTACTATCGCTCATTTAACCCAAAATTTGAGTTGAGGTTCCATCACTGACGAATCTTAGTCATTGACTTTAAACCCATCCCTACTGAAGTCTTTAAGACGAACTCTCGTGAAAGCCCCTTTGTTAGTGGATCTGCCAAATTCTGGCATGATCTAACAAAATCCACAGTGATCACACCGTCGTGAATTAATTGTCGAACACCACTGTGCCGCAAACCAATATAACTCGACTTCCCGTTGTAAATAGTATACGCCCTAGCCAAAGTTGCCTGGCTATCACAATGTATAGATACTGGAGACATAGGCTTAGGCCACAACGACAGCTCTTGTAAAATAGACCTAAGCCACTCCGCTTCTTTTCCTGCAGCAGCTAATGCCACAAACTCAGAAGCCATGGTAGAGTCTGCTATAATTGTTTGTTTCTTTGAACCCCAAGAAACAACCCCTCCACCAAGTAAAAAGATCCACCCACTAGTAGATGAGTGATCTTCAAGGTTAGTGATCCAGCTTGCGTCACTATAACCTTCAAGGACCATTGGATTGCCATTGTAATAAATACAATAATCCATAGTTCCTTTCAAATATTAAAGTATCCTGATTACTGCGTCCCAGTGATCAGATCCTGGATTGGCTGTGTACCTACTTAGTTTTCCGACTGCAAATGCAATATCAAGTCGGGTACTTGTCATAGCGTACATCAGACATCCAAGTATCCTCGCATAGTCCAACTGTGCGATTGCCCTACCTTTATTAGGTAGTAATCTATTCCCTGATGCAAAGGGAGTAGAAACCGGTTGACAATCATATTGTCCAAACCGCCTTAGAACCTTCTCAATATAATGAGACTGAGACAGTAAAATGCTGCCAGAAGTTCTAACAATTTTGATTCCCAGAATGACATTGGCTTCACCCATGTCCTTCATATCAAAATTCTTTGAGAGTAACAACTTGTAGAGTTTACTTGGTCAAGGTTAGTCCCAAAAATTAACATATCATCAACATATAAACATATGATAACACCACGACCATTAATAAATCTACTATTCTTCCTCAATTTGCAAATAATTAAGCAAGTCCTTGAGGGAAATGTCTTCCTTCTTGTGCTTAAAGTTGTGTTTAACACATTTTCAAGAAGGAGAGAGTTTGTCTATTAAAGAGGTCACAACAATAGTCTCATCCATATTCATAATGTTTTGTTTTAGATGCTTTGAATTTCATAGAATTGCTCAATAACAAATCTACTATCAACCATTTTATATAAATTAAATTTACTGACCAAGAATTTCTTGCTGGCGGCATCCTCAGTAATGTATTTTTGTTCCAGAGCGTCCCATATCTCTTTTGTTGTTGCCAAATGTTGGTACGTATCAAAGAGATCGTCAGACATTGAATTGAGGATGTGCCCATGACACATTAAATCATCATTCTCCCATTTCTGTCTATTGCGAGCATATTGCAAGGTGTCCTGATTGGAGTCTTCGGGTTCTTGTGGTTTCGGTGTAGACAATACATACACCACCTTCAATGTTGCCAACAGTAAGTGCATCTGCTTCTGCCAGCGTTTGAAATTGTTCCCGTCTAACATTTCTAGTTTCATAGCGTTCCCCATTTCTTTGAGTGCCAAAAGATCCATCTCTAGCGTATTAAGCCTTAAGATTGTTGGTAAATTTACTGTAGAAGAGGTTAAATCGTACAACTGGTTGGATGATGTAGATGGAGCACCGAGGCATGTAGTCGTTTTCCTTAAGGCTTAATTCACCCCCACCACTTGGGTAATACACTGGGTTACCGACGAATTTCCTCCAAGATACAGCGGTAATTCCGTTTGTCGAACTGCGACTGTATTTGACGAATAATGACCCTTTGAAAGACGGGCAAATCAGGAACTGGCCACACTTGTACGGAATGTGGTAATCCCTAGATATCAGTAAGAAGGATGGAAGAGAATTCCTGGAACACTTGCACAACCCTGGAATGGAGTTGTTCCAATTCCCAGATTTGGAATTGATTGAAGAATATGGACTTGACTTGAATTCTCTGGAACATAATTGCTTGGAATTGAGTTTATTTTAATGACCCAAATTAGTGGGCTTTATATAGGTCCGAGGTGACCATCCAACCATGGGTCACAACCCTTCCTTGTTGGATCCTAATCGTTGGATCAGATGGACGCTCCAGATCGCACCTCTCCTGGTTGTCTACAGACCGTTAGATCCTAAACCAATCAGATGGACGCCCCAGTGAGGAGATGCATCTGTTGGATCGCCCCTGATCACATGCATCTGTATGTAACATTAGATCCACGTGGATCTAACCGTTGGATCCCATCCGTGTCCAGTGAGGAGATGCATCTGTTGGATCGCTCCTGATCCCATGCATCTGTATGTAACATTAGATCCACGTGGATCTAACCGTTGGATCCCATCCGTGTGCAACCTAACAAACTTGCATCTGACACGTGGCTAAAACTGGATGCATCATCAAAGCGTCTTAGCGATGCGGCGAGCGAATTGCAAAGTGCGCCATCAAAATGCCACATTGCGCCCATGCGCGCGCGTGTGACGATGCATCATCACCCACCTAGCCCATTCCATTTCCTTTTAGTGTATCAAAACTCATACTCAAGTCCATATATATAAACCAAGTGGTTCCTAGTTGTTTACTTGATATGGGATTAACTAAGCTTCCCATATCCAATCCTCACCAAACCTTCACCCTTTTATTTGAAAATAATTCTAACATTACATGGAATGCATTTAGTAAAAATGGTTAGTGGAATTAATTTTTGTTAACTTACTCTAGAACAAATAGCGAATTTAAAGATTATTCCTTGTTATATATAGAATTGCAGATGTCGGTCAATGTACATAGCTGTTATTTTTCAATGGACAAAGTTTTGATAACTAAAATGACCCTAAATAATTGAAGGGCTGAGATTAATATGTTGACACTACTACAAAAGGGACATTTTGGCGGATTTTGGTGGTGGTTTAACAAGAGTTATGGCGGATAAAGGTATCCTCCATAACAAATTTCTTTTGTCATTTTTAACCATCAAGTTATAGTTTCCAGTGGTTATATCCGTCACAAAAATCAAAAGCGGGAAATTTCTGCGCAATTGCCTGATGAATAATGACATAATTGGTGCTGCGGCGATCATAGATGGTACAAAATCTAGATTTGGCATTTATATTTGCCCCAATTAAGTTCTCGGCGGGTAAATTAGGTTGTGGC